>MU120958.1:33521-107868 GCA_014904835.1 Paxillus ammoniavirescens | reverse complement strand
CTCATCTGTCGGTACCTTGGCGGGCGAGCGGGGTGCACACATCGTACTGAAAGGTCGAGAGCGTATTTTAAAGCCCTACACCGCGCGATTGTACCGCGTTACCACCGAGGTTGTCGTCGAGAGCCTAAGGAGAATAGTACCTGGTTCACAGTAAGAGGAAAACGCGGGTCAACGGCATGTTGACAAAGGAAAGGATTGTTCAATGCAGTACATCCCGGCCCGGGTCCTCACTTGCTTATCGATGAAATCCGATCCGCTGGTGGTTTCTCCAGGCCTGTCGAAGACTCGAAGCTACCTGTCGTGAAACTGAGAGAATTTCGGTGCTCTGAGATTTGCGTTCCCGGAGTCCGGGCCACGGCAGCACAGCCGCTTTTGAATTCTGCTTACGGGAGCATCTTACCTTTCCATTCCGATCGTCCGTTCTATAAATTGCCGCTTCGCCTCCCGGGCCGTTACAGCCAAGGTTCGATGGTGCGATACCTCAAGTTCATCATGCTCACGACCATAAAAATACTTGCCCCCTAGCTCTTCTTCGCAAGTTTCAATGTTCAATCCGAGCCAAGATGTTTTCCGACCCCCCGTTCGACACAGAAGAGTGCCGAGCAGAGCCTCATGTATCGATTCCCCCGAGACCTCAAAGCGCATCCTAACGCGTGAGCTTTCTTGAATCCAGTGAACTGCGAGGATGCTAATAAGCAGTTATCAATATCAAGCCCCTGATGGGCCAGCTCCTACCCTGTGTCCAGCGACGTGCGTGTATTGATTATCCCCCCGCATTTCAATGCTATGGAGTGCAAGCTGCATAAGAATCAGTATCAAATCTCGAGCCCTGCCTAGACGATGCCTACCTGATTTTTGACAATTGCCGACCTTACAACCAGGGCGGTCAGTCTATGCTCATGAACGGGCAGGTTACTCGTCTGAATCTTGCAGGCATCTGTATCTCCGTTCCCCGCTCCATTATATATATTTACAGCCACGTCCTCCCAAGCTAAAAGGCGTGAGTGTGGGGGTGGGCGGGTGTCAAATCAAGTACCGGCGATGGATTAGAGTCCAACATTGAAGGATAAAAATTGACAGTGCAATCCACATGTATACATAGGATATCGTTGTCAAATGCTTTCCAGAGAACCTGTAGGCATTCGGGAACTCGATGAGTGACGTGGCAGGGACCTCGCAACGCTAGAAGTCCACCTCGGCTCCGAGTCGGCAAAATGAGCGTCGTGTTCTTGGTTCTGGAACAGCGCCAGCATAGATGTGATGGCCGACTAGAGGGAAGCATCAGCAAAGTGTCTGCCCAAATAGATACTTCCCCCGAAACACAAGTCAGAGCTGACGGTATCATTGTGCAGCATGGCGTCCGAGTCCAAGAACCTCTCGGGTTTGAAGTCGCTGCGGTCGGGATATCTGACGTCGTCGCAAGTCATCCCCAGGAGAAGTCTTCAATGGCATTGCAGAGCTTATGATACCGTGACGTAGCTACCAGCGTCGAGAAACACAATAGCTCCAGCGAAGGTGCTCAGACAAAACTCGAGGCTGAACTGACCCTCTCCCGACCTATTGGCCTCCAATGAACGAATCTGCCTCATGCGCCGGACGGGCAAGACCTGGAGGCATATGAGCAATCACCGACGGTTTAAACGTACCACCTGGGCGTTTCTCCGCGTTGCTTCGTTCTCATGGCCATTTGAGGCGATGCGGGACTATGTAGAAGAGGGTGAATGGATGAGGGTGCGGTGGGAAGATAGGGAGGGGAACCGGGCACAGTAGTTTGCGTGGAGGTGGGCGAACGCCTCTGTATGTTGGGCGGGCACGGGCACGTCACCAGTGAAGGATTAGAGGAATGTCGGATCCAGACGGGAACACAAGGTGCGAGGATAGAGCCAAAACACGGACGAAATCACCGAAACTCAAGCCTCTGCAATCCTTGATGTTCAAGTTGACGTGGGTATGGGTGACCTCGATGTCACCGACAATTTGGAGGGCGTAGATGTATGTGACGCCAGTGGCCTTGGCAGTATAGGGATCCGGGCAGATGACATGCCCGACCAGACTTGGGATCGTTGTACTGAGTCGTTACTCGGAAGTGGCGTGCAACTGCGTATGGCTCGGTGTGGACATCGCAAGAAACCAGGCCAGCAGCAACACTGAAAATGTGCATGAGGGGGGGCGGGAACGAAGTCGAGAGTCCTTCGGCGTGGAGTTGAATTGGGTGAAAAGAAAGGGAAGGTGCGAGATGTGCTGCCAGGCCAGCAAGGGCAGAAGTGACTGAGAGACCATTATAGAGTTGGTACTAGTACTGGTCACGAGTCTAGGTCCCACACCATCATCAACTGCTAGCAGATGATATTCCATGATAAAAAGCGTGAATACTGTAATCGTGAATATACATACAATGATGTTGCCAATCTATGCTGTCTACTACTAGGCTAAGTCGATGATCATAAATGAACACGATAGACAAAAGAAAATCTACAAGAACCTTTGGATACAAGCCCCAAGAGAACATCGCCGTCATCTCACACCTGTGAGTTGCTCGTCTCCCCCTTTATCGTCTTCGCGTCGTGATTGATGTCGTTAATCTCGTCAGTCTTTTCTTTCGACTGTTTCGCTGCGGCGCTGTCGTATACAAGGTCATTGAATTTGGGTTGTGGGAGGTGGTCTGTCTTCGTCTGGTAGAAGCAGGAGACGGAGATGAATTCAAGCAGTACGATCCCCAGCAAAAACCAGAAAGCCGCGGCGCGTCCATAATATTCTTGTGGACCACCGTGAGTAGCCTCTACGGAGGTTTCGATTGAGCCGACCGCAGCAAGCCCGATCGCAGAGCCAAACTGCAAGGCCCCGTTGAAAATTGCGCCAACTGTGCCAGCCATGGATGCTGGCGCAGCTTGGAAAATAGCGATGCTGCAAATCCCGAGATCGTCAGCCCCACGCAAATGACATGGGCACATTGCTCTTACTTAGTGTGGGTATATGTCAACATTGCACCAGCACTGCCGAGCGCGAATGCAGGGAATACAAAAGGCCAGTATTGGTCGGGTCGCCCACCCCCGAAGGCAAGCAATGTGGTGGCGACGATGAGAAACGAGAGGCCGGTCAGGAGGAGCCACTTTGGGCTGAACACCCTGGAGAGAGACCCAGTGAAACTCGCTGCGAAGGCCGTCACGCCGATAGGAAGCCTGATGGTATGTGAGAAAACAATTTTGCAAAATCTGGGACACATACATGTGAATTGCGGTCGAGATGGCGGACCAATGAAAAATACTTTGCCACAAGGTCGTGAAGATCGTGAACACGACAGTCCACCACAAGAACGGTAACAACGCCAAACCAAACAGGACGGAGAAATTATGGTAGAACCACGTGCGAGGAGGTCTAGGCAGAAGATCGATGAGCCTACATACATTAGCAATGATCGAGTGTCGTACATTGCGGCCTTATCAATAGGAACCACAGTTTCCCAGTAGAAAAATCCAGCTATCATCGAGACAGACATGATCAATGGAACTAAAACTTGTGCGGTGGCCCAGCCATCCGTTGATCCCGAGGTGACCGCGAAAATGAAAAGGATGATCGCCACTAGACACGCCCTATTAGCACAATGACTGAGATATGACGGAGGAAGGTTGTACCAGTCAATATGGAAACTCCGATCAGGTCAAGGCACTTCCATTTAGCGATCCGTGTTTTAGGCTTATCCGCAGACTTGGCAATTTCAGGGGGGATGATGAACAGACAGGCCAGAGCGACCGGAATGGCGATCAGGGCGACAAACCAGAAAACCCAATGGAACGATGTCCATTGCACGAACATGGCTCCGATAAGAAGACCAAGCACTATCCACCATTAGTCAATGTTTTCCAACCCTAGACACAATTCAAATACATACCATTTGCAACTGCACCACATCCTCCAAATACGCCGAGCGCTCGAGCTTGATGAAGGGGATCTGGGAAAACATTTACCAAGAGCGTGAGAGCAGATGGTATCGTCATAGCAGAGGCTGCGTTACTGTCAGCACAGGTACCTAACATCGGTGGCCTCCGTCTCACCGGTGCCAATCAATGCTCTGAGTATAATGATTGGGATCTTGTCATTGACAAAACCAGCCGCGACCGAAAGAAGCCCGAGAGCAGAGACACCTCCGATGAAGGCCTTTTCTGATGTTGGTTTAATAAACCGTTTCATTCAACTGTGGGGGTACTTACTTGGATTATAGACATCGCTGATGCGACCGCTCTGAGGGTGCAGGTTAGATACGCGTCCCGATGTGAACACAGTAACGAAACATACGATCAAGAGGGAAGAAGCAAAAGTAAGTTGGAATGCACTGAAGATCCAGACCGACTCGCTCTCTGTGATACCCATCGACCCCTCCAATGCAGGGATGGCAGAGAATAGTGCCGAGTTGTTGAACGCGTCCAAAAACTGTGCGAGACAGAACAACAACAACAACACCAACTTGCGAGTCAGGGAAAGTTGTTTTGGTAGCTCATCTGTCAGTGTCTCAGCGGGCGAGAATGGCGCAGATGGCGACATTGTGCTGAAGGAGTGAATTTTACGGTCTGACACTGTGCGAGTGTACTGCGTTGAGTGTGTGGTTTTTGTTCCCTCGGGGAGAGTCGAGGGATAATAGCACCTGGCTTTATAGTAATAGCAGACGCGTCAATGGCAATAATATTAATATCGTGCAGGTGACCAAGGATAGGGGTGTTTACTCTCCCCGTGGTGAGAAGTAAGAAAATGGGGATGGAGAACCAAGGCTTTAGTAGGATCCGTAAAATGACCAACAACAGGCCGGTGGGGTCGTCATCGCGTGTTCAAGATTTATGAGCAACCTAACATCTATTTTCTCTTCAAATGGCACCGTCTGAAGGGCCGGACCTCGAAGGTAATCAGGTTCCCCACGTTGTCAAGAAAACTCGACGTTACTATCTTGCAGGTGGAAACCCAACGGGCATGTAATGTCAGTCCATCCGAAATCAGGGTTCCGGTCGCTATCCGTAGCTGGGCAAACGAGCTGGAATTCAAGTTAGCTTCTAACGGGGGAGGAAACTCGACTCCCCTGGAGCTACATAGGATAACTCTGGTCGTGGTGTTGCGGTAACGGAGCCAAGTTGGCCATACGAAAGTTTTGACGCGTGACTCACATGATATGTAATGTGACTCATTTGTGACCTGACTCGTAAGCGCTTGAAGCCTTTCAAGACACCTGGTGACCTGACGACGAGTGAAGTATTTTCGCAACGCCTTGCAACAACCAGCCCATGATGTACATCGATGCCATCAGCCTTAGAACGTTCTTTCAACCGAAGCATGGAAGCAGCAGACATAAAGTTCGTCTTCTGGTAATCTTCGGCACTGTGTCCCGGGGGCAACACACTGGCAGCTTCGATCGAGATTCGTCGAGGTGTGTATTACATTGCATACCTATCATGCAACAAGTGTCCCTGTCTACGAAATCCATCGATCCGTTGGTTGTTTCTCCAGGGAGTTATGTGTCGTGAAACTGAGACAATTTGGTTGCTCTGACGTGCAAGAAGATACGAAATAAGCCCTGATATTTCTAGATTTACGTTTCTGGTTCACGGTTCACCTTTTTCCCCTTTGAATCGCCTGCTTTTGATCCGTTGTACCAAATATTGGTCCAAAGGTTGTTCAAAGGTAAGTCCGTCCTTCCCAAATGGTATGCGTGTATAGTGTTACTAAATCCCCCTCTTCTGAATTTTAGAAGCACAACATACCTGGGCTATCTTCGTCTTACGCAGCCCAACAGCCTGTCTCCTGCAGGACGAACATCCACGTTATCCCCTGGGGTGTGCCCACTACCTAATCCTGCAACCACCTCCGTGCATTAGCGGGGCCCTACACCGCCTCATTGGAACATTACTATCGAACTCTGAACCTCGGAGATTTAGATCTATAGGGGAGTGCTGTAAGCCACGATTATTGCGGCCCAAAATCTGTAACTCGGTCCAATTCACGGGGCACAGGCTCAAAACCCCGTCTCACCATTCTACATCAACCGTGTAACGGGTACCTCTCAGACGGCGGCCCAAACTCTGAAACGCCTTTCACTCACGCTTCTTCAAAGTGCCGAGTGTGGTGGAGGCAAGCAGGGGCTGCGGATTTAATGGTGAAATTAAGTTCTCCCCACTTCCCAGTCACATTGGGAGTTATGGTGATGATGGTCACCGGGTATACCGAGTGGCAGAGCGGCTCCACGGTGGCCAGTGCGTGTTGGTGCTTCGCTGTAGTGACACCTTGACGATACATACCGTCATGCTCCAGAGGGAAACAAGTTCGACTACAAACCAAAGTTATCGCCTCTTTGTTCTCTCAATCAATACCTTGAGCCTCCCGGTTTGGAATGCCATAATATCGTCAGCACATGGGTCAATCACCCGATGAAGATCCAGATCCAGAATGAAGCCATAATTTGGAATCGAGAAAACCGAGAACTTAGAAGTCATGGCTGCAGAGTTAGGCAAGATCGGCTCGTCAGGCTGCACTGTTACGTCATGCCAATCTGCAGGTCGAAAGGACGGCGCAACACTTCTTAATTTTGGTATGGCTCAGGGGCCTCCCTGTTTTTCCAGAGTACTGCAGAAATCTGACGGTTCCGCCAGTCTGGCCTCTGTCCCCCAAACTCCGTCGGAGAGTCCCGAATGGTGTGATGGAGTTCTCATACAGATCTACCCCGAGTACACCCCCCTGCCCACACGTCTGGTCCTCACTTCGTACTCAGACGCTATACCCCACCGTTTCCGGTGTGATGAACTACCGAGAAGTCAAACTTCAATCGAAAAATTCAAAAAACTGCTGGGAACAAGACAGCAAGAAGAAAGTCGTTACTTTTCATCGTCAATCAGGCGGTCAGTCTTCATGGGTAATGAACGTCATCCTTGAAGGCCTCGTCAGAGCCCTAGGGGGCAATGCGTCAACGCAGACAAGGCGGAAAGAGATCAGAAAAGATGTATGAGTACCTCTTCGAGGTCTATCTTACCTGCGTCATTTCTCCCCTGAAGTGATGTTACATTATGTAAACAGAAGATAAGTGGACTAAACGAATAACCCCGATCTCCACGTGCACATGCTCAAACCCTGCGATGTCTCGGTGACTTGTTTCACATTCCTATCTCAAAGGATAACGAGACGATGTACATCTTACATGTGTGAGTCTCAATTCTCAGATCTCAATCGCGAGACGATTAAAACTCGTCATCGTGTCAGTGTTTTCGAGCCGCCGTCATCTTGATTTCTCTCTCTCGTCTCATCGTCTTATTCCCGTGCATACTTCTCTGTATCCCCGTTCGCCCGCCCTCGCATCACATTAGCAATCGTAGTGTCCCTTGCTGGTAGTCCCATTTGGCCCACGATAGTTTTATTGACCTATTCGTACACGTGAGGGATACCAGTGAGTACATCACAATCTTAGCTAGTGACACTGGTAGTTCAACGATGTTGGGATGTGGACCTATTCTTCAGAGTCATGTACATGTACCAGCATACCTCCGGCATGGTTAAGATTCAATGATCAACCTCCGTGGAGATTTTGCCAGTCTACGGCGCATCGACAGTCTCAAAGTCAATGGATATACATAAAAGCCCATACTAACACAATAGCTAAGAGAAAAATCATAAGAAGGTTTGGATACTAACCGCAACGGAATATCGCCGTTATCTCACACAGGTGACTTGCTCGTCTCCCCCATCATCGTTTTCGCACCATTATGGATGTCGGTAATCCCATCAATTTTTTTCTTTCGATTGTTGCACTGCGGCGTTGTCGTAGACAGGCTCATTGAATTTGGGTTGTGGGAGGTGGTCTGCTTTCGTCTGGTAAAGGCAGGAGACGGAGATGAATTCAAGCAATACGATCCCCAGCAAAAACCAGAAAGCCGCGGCGCGTCCATAATATTCTTGTGGGCCACCGTGAGTAGCCTCCACGGAGGTTTCGATCGAGCCGACCGCAGCAAGCCCGATCGCAGAGCCAAACTGCAAGGCCCCGTTGAAAATTGCGCCAACTGTGCCAGCCATGGATGCTGGTGCAGCTTGGAAAATAGCGATGCTGCAAATCCCAAAATCGTCAGCCCCACGCAAATGATATGGACATATGGCTCTGACCTAGTGTGAGTATATGTCAACATTGCACCGGCACTGCCGAGCGCGAATGCAGGGAATACAAAAGGCCAATATTGGTCGGGCTGCCCACCCCCGAAGGCAAGCAATGTGGTCGCGACGGCGAGAAATGAGAGGCCAATTAGGATGAGCCATTTTGGGCTGAACACCCTGGAGAGAGACCCGGTGAAGCTCACAGCGAAGGCCGTCACGCAGATGGGAGATCTGTTGGTTTGTGAGAAAACCATTTGGCGAAAAAATTAAAATAAATCGAGACACTTACATATGGATAGTGGTCGAGATGACGGACCAGTGAAAAAAATTTTGCCACAAAGTCGTGAAAACGGTGAACACAACGTTCCACCATAAGAACGGTAACAGCGCCAAACCAAACAGGACGGAGAAATTATGGTAGAACCACGTGCGAGGAGGTCTGGTCAGAAGATCAATGAGGCCACACACATTGTCAGCGATCGAGCGTCGTACATTGCGGCCTTATCAACAGGAATCACAGTCTCCCAATACACAAACCCAGCAGTCATCAAGACTGACATGATCAATGGAACTAAAACTTGTGCGGTGGCCCAACCATCCGCTGATCCAGACGTGAGCGCGAAAATGAAGAGGATGGTTGCGACTAGACGCGTCCTATTAGCATGATCCACGCTAACTTAGATATGACGGAGGAAAGTCGTACCAGTCAATAAGGAAATGCCGATCAGGTCAAGGCACTTCCATTTAGCGATCCGCGCTTTAGGCTTATCCGCAGACTTGGCAATTTCAGCGGGGATGATGAACAGACAGGCCAGAGCGACCGGAATGGCGATCAGGGCGACAAACCAGAAAACCCAATGGAACGATTCCCATTGCACGAACATTGCACCAATGAGAAAACCAAGCACTATCCACCACAAGTCAAATTTCTCCAACCCTCGGCGAAATCCTGACACTCACGATCTGCAACTGCACCACACCCACCGAATACGCCGAGCGCTCGCGCTTGGTGAAGGGGATCTGGAAAAATATTCACCAATAGTGTGAGAGCAGATGGTATCGTCATCGCAGACGCTGCGATACTGTCAGCACAGCTTAACTTCGATTGCCTCCGTCTTACCAATGCCAATCAATGCTCTGAGTATAATGATTGGGATCTTGTCATTGACAAAACCAGCCGCTACAGAAAGAAGCCCGAGAGCGGAGACCCCGCCGATGAAGACCTTTTCTGGTGCTGGTTCAATAAATCATTTCATTGGACTTTTTGGGAATGCTTACTCGGATCATAGACATCGCTGATGCGACCGCTCTAGGAGTGTAGGTTAGATAGGTGTCCCGATGTGAGCATGGTAATAAAACGTACGATCAAGAGGGAAGAAGCAAAAGTGAGTTGGGATGCACTGATAATCCAGACCGACTCGCTCTCTGTGAAACCCATCGATCCTTCCAAGGCAGGGATGGCAGGGAATAGTGCCGAGTTGTTGAACGCGTCCAAAGACTGTGCGAGACAGAGCATCCACAACAGCACCAACTTGCGAGTCAGGGAAAGCTGCTTTGGTGACTCGTCTGTCAGTGTCTCGGCAGACGAGAGTGGGGCAGAAGGCAACATCGTGTTGAAATGCTGCGCGTGTAATGAGTTAAGAGAGTGAGGCCTCTGTTTCTTCGGCGAGAGTCTAGGGAGAATAGTACCCGACTTTAGAATAAGCGTAGACGCGCCAACAGCGATACCATCAATATCATGCAGGTGAATGTTGTTGACAAAGGGAAGGGGTCCCTCCTCTCCTCGTGATGTGAAGTAAGACAATGGGTATGGATAACTCGGGCTTTAGTAGAGTCCTTAAAATGACTGACAGCAGGGTGGAGTTACCGCGTGCCCAACGAGCAACCTAGCATCTATTTTCTCGTCAAATGGCGCCGTCTGAAAGGCGGTCATCGGGTTCCCCACGTAACCAGGTTCGAAACTGCACCATCTCGCGAAAGACCAACCGGCATATAATGTCGGTTCAACTGACTTCGAACGGGGAGGAAGCTGGGGTCCCCCCGGAAGCTACATAGGATAACTCCGGCCATGGTATTGCGGTAAAGCAGTCAGAGTTGGCCATACGTTCTGATGCGTGACTCACATGATGTGTAAGAAATGTGGCTTATATATTTGTGACTTGGCTCGGAAGCGCTTGAAGCCTCAAGAAACACGAAGTACTGTCCCGACGTGGACGAGTGGAGTATTTTCGCCATGCATATCGATACCATCGGCCGTAGAGCGCTCTTTCAACCGAAGCGTGGAAGACACAACAAGTTCGTTTTCTGGTAAACCCTCGATGTTGCGCCCCAATGGTGAAAGACTGGCAGCACCGATCGAGATTCGCATCATGCAACGAGCGTGCTACATGTCGGAACTGTTATCCATCGCATGCATCTCTGAAGTCTTCAAGTTTTTCTTGCTGTTGTCCTTCGTATGGAAAGCCGGGTAGTCGTACTCAAACGAAGCACGGACTTTCGGCAGAACTGCCCCTGCTCCCTTAGGCAATTTTTTCGGGGGCACTTCAGTCATCCGGCGAACGGTGTCCGGTATATTCTAAGTGGCAAGTCCAAAAGATCAAGGGTAAGTTCGTCAAGATGAAATGGCAAATTAGTGTACTCAAATGAGTCAAAAAGTATCGAATAGCTTGGAAATTGAGTAATGTTTAAGTGAAGTGACCATCAAAGCCTGAGGTCGTTCGTGTGAGTTCGGGTAGCCTGAGTGTGCCAACACCGTCGTGTGCTTTCGCGTTTGTTCCGCGTGGCAGCCTCAGGTTACGAGGCCGATACGCACAAACCGAAGCCTTTCAAATGAACCAAATGGCAGGTGCCCAAGCAAACGAGGGCGTGCGCAAACCGCGACTTGTCTCCCCCATAGATACCACAGTCCCAGAGAATTTCAACGTACTAGGCCAAGCTTGCCTCATTCTCACAACGTGACGTCGTCTACAGGGACGCACTGGCACATGCTCGGAGTCTACCGAATGGATCTCCCTCCGAGTCGATCCCGAAAATGCGGCGCCTCATGACTTCTCTTTCTCACTTTATCTTGTCTTTTCGTCACTTTATCCTCTCTTTCTAGTCATGTATTGACCTGCGTTGACCCAACAGGGAATATATTAAGAGCTTTCCGTGTTCTCACAGGCAAGAGGGTTCCGATTACACCAACTGCCAGTGGCAAACCAGACCAGATTTGCTTAGCACGGCCGTGCGAAGCCTAGATATATTGTCAAGTGCACGTCCATCCGGCCTACGTGACATCAAGGAGATCCAAGCCTTGGTAGGGTTTAGCAATGGTGTGTCCACCTCGTGCTTTTATTTGACCAGGACCCGACTGAGTCAGAAAGTCGCTTACGGACTAGCCTCCCGTGGGCAGACCGCTGGCAGAATGAAGACCATGTACTACAACTCTGCGCGAGGTATGATGTAAGCCACCACTCCACTGACACTGGCAGCGGTGAGTTGGACTCGCCGATGACATTGCCACGGGAATCCTGAATTATTAGCCAATGGCTCTTTCTTCACGGCACCCTCTCGTGGCAAGGTAGTATCTATGCGCCGAGGATCGTCATCCTGGTCGAAAACGCCAGCAGTGACATCACGGGACTTGCTCACGGAGAACTACGCCTGGGCACCGAGTCAGCCTTCCGTGAATGCTGGCGCACCAGGCTCATTGCTCGAGTTCACTGGCACGCCAGCATATTCTGACCACCACTGAGGATGGCTGTCTTGCAGAGCATTTGGTGGAGTAGGAGCGGGATAGGTGGGAGGCGGCAGCAGGTGGCATGACAGCCACCTCACACACGACGTTCAAACTTAACCGCGCAATGTTTCCGCATACCGTACAGCACGATGAACACGAGATACATAAATCAATTCTACACTCATCGAAGACCGTCCTGAGACC
This sequence comes from Paxillus ammoniavirescens, assembly GCA_014904835.1. NCBI lineage: Eukaryota > Fungi > Basidiomycota > Agaricomycetes > Boletales > Paxillaceae > Paxillus > Paxillus ammoniavirescens. The sequence goes on along the minus strand of MU120958.1, from coordinate 95,828 downwards.
GTCATTCTCCTATAAGTGTTCATCAATTTGCAACAGGAAGTACATGCCAGAAATACCACAACTTCTTTAAAGTACACTCCGCGGCCTCCATTTTCTTATCGTATGAAATCTATCGATCCACCAGGGTGGTTTTTTTAGGAAGCTACGTATTGTGAAGCTGAGAAAATGCTCTGATGTGTAAGTAGGTTCGAAACGAACCCTTTGTATTTCTCGATTTACGTTTCTGGACCAAGGCTTACCTTGCTCTTGAACCGCTTGCTTTTGATTCGTCGTACCAAGTATTGAAGGTTGTTCGAAAGTAAGTCCCTCCCAAATCTATGCGTGTGTAGTGTTACTAATTTCTTTTGAATTTTAGAAGCACAACACACCCGGGCTATCTTCGTCTTACGCAGCCCGACAGCCTGTCTCCTGCAGGACGCACCCACGTTATCCCCTAGGATATGGCCACTACTCCGTGCACTAGCGGGGCCCTACACTGCCTCATTAGAACATCAATATTCAATTCTGGACCTCGGTGACTTAGATCTGTAGGGTTCAACTCTGTGCCGAGTACCTCCCAGAAGGTAGCTTAAACTCTGAAACGCCTTTCACTCATGCTTCTTCAAAGTGTTGAGTGTGGTGAAGCCCGGCAGGGACTGCGAATCCGATGGAGAGATTACTTCTCCCTACTTCCCAGTCACATTGGGAGTCATGGTGGTTGTGATCGGGTATACCAAGTGACAGAGCATCCCGTGTCCAGTACGTGTTGGTGCTTCGCCGCAGTGACACCTCGACGATACATACCGTTAGGCCCCAGAGAGAAACAAGTTCGACTCTACAAACCAAAGTTATCGCCTCTTTGTTCTCTGAATGCCCTGAGCCTACCGGTTTGGGATGATATAATACCGTCAGTACACGGCGCCATGCGAGATCGAGATTTAACCCATGTCCCCTACAAGTCATGGCCGCAGAGTTAGGCAAGATCGGCTCATCAGGCTGCACTGTTACATCATGCCAATCTGCAGGTCGAAAAAGGTAAAAGAACGGTGCAACACTTTTTAATTCTGGTATGGCTCAGGGGCCTCCCTTTTTCCAGAGTGTTCAACCAATCAGAGCCATGTCAGCGTGTTGCTCAAAGACAAAGACATTAACCTTGGACGTAAAGAGACAAGTAATCTTGCATATTCGGAGTGTTGGCCGTGCCGAGTTATTGAACCACGTAAACTGCATATCGATGCTACACAAGAAATTCTACGGCGGTAAGTCGGTAGCCGTTCCCTATTTCAAATTAATGAGTTTACTTACATTCTCGAGACATGTGGACCAGCCTCGACCGCAAGTCATATTGACCTGTATCGTTGACGTAGTAATTCAGTGGAATATCCTAGTACCAAGCTGGAGATAGATATCGATATCGGCCATGGTGTTTGACGCGTGCCCATGCAGTCGAAAATCGGTTCTATTACATCTCGACGATCGTCAATGTCATTGAAACGATTGGGCTCGACTTGCTGTCCACTTGCAGCATGCCGGAATGCATGGTAAGATTCGGCTCAAGAGGCCTCACTCTCTATGAACCTCAAGATGCCTTCCGATCAATCCACAAGCTCTCCACGAGACATACTGGTGTAGACTATCACCACCAAGACTGGAGTAGCCAAGCCCATCTCGACCAGAAGATCGGCGTCACTTCCGTCTTTTGCAATTGAGGGGGGGAGGCAAGGAATCGATGGCACAGTGTGCTGACAGTGGATCAACTGATCTGGGGATTCCCGACAGAGAAGCTGGCGATAGTTGAATTATAGATTTAGTGGAATGAAGCTTGGAGTGAAGTGTACTAGGGCCGAAGATGAGTCAGGGCTCGGGAAGACCAGGCAGTTTGGTTGCCAGCTGGGGTTGTAGTTCTCAAAGATTTGATACCTCTGGATATGTTAGCCATCCGAGTCATAAATCCGCTCTTACATGTCATGACTGACCATCATCGTCCGTCCGTCCGATTGTATGTAGTCCGTAAAAGTCACTGTTCCGCAAGGTCCACTCTGTGTTATGATCAGTCTCCTGTAGACAGACCCTTTAAAAGGAGGACTGCGGTTTCAATGGTATCATAGGCCGACGCAGGATAGAACACGCCTCACAGAGATATAAGCATACTGAAGACCACCGAAAGACGTTGTGCCATTTTTCCGAGAGGATTCACCATTGAGGCGATTGGGAGTCTGGTCTCGCGACTCCAGTGACGAGGCTGACTGTGACCAAATGGACGTGCGATGAACTCGCTACCAAGAGGGTCGCTCCGTGAAGCAGGGTACGCATGAATACACTGTGACCTTCGAGCAGCCTGAGCTCAGAGTTCCGTCCGCAAAATCTGCATTATTGAGCTACTAGTAGGGAAAGTGGAACAAAACAGGTCACTGCCAGCGCTGTGCCAAATCAAGTCGTATCCAACAACGTATCCAACAACACTGTCACACGGACCACCACTGCTTCCTTGCAACACTTGGACGATATGGGCCTGTCATTGGACTTCGGGACGCCCGTGAACACTGCTTTGCTCATCTACATTCTCTACTCAGTCCAGAGGCTCGTCTTCCCGCCCACCTCAATTCCAAAAACTGTTCCAAACGAGTTCAAGCATGGTTATTCATGGATGCCCAAAGCACACCCACCCACCGTCTTGTTCCGAACCTACACTCCCAAGACCCTTGCGCCCTTCAACGGCACCGACGGTGGAAGGATTTTGCTTGCAATAAAGGGCATCGTATTCGACGTCACTGCTGGACGCAACTTCTATGGACCTGGTGGGCCGTATTTCCATGTCTGTATATCTGGGGTTGTTCATACTAGACAGATGGCATGTATGGCAACTTTGCTGGCCGAGACGCTTCTCGGGGCATGGCTAAACAGTCATTCGATGCGGGTATGCTCTCTGTTGATATTTAACATATCGCACTACATAACATCACTGAATACTTAGAAATGTTGACCCCAATCGACAAGCCTCTGGATAAACTGGCGGACCTTCGTGCAGATGAGATGTATGTGTACACAACCTCCAGTGTGGTCCAGCTACTAACGTATATTGTACAGCGAAAACATGAAAGGTACGTTGTCTAAACGCTCATTCACATTGCAAAGCATGATCAGTATTATTCAGGATGGATTGATCACTTTTCGAACAAGTATGTGATCTGCGGTGAGCTAGTGGAAAATGATGCTGTATGAAAGTCGTGTCCCGCCCGAGAGTTTTTGTTTTGCTGGCAGTTGGCTTTGGTAGCCTTGCCTTTTGATGTATCATACCAGTCCGAGTCGCAGGTCGAAGACTTGGTCTAGACCTTGGTCCCATAGTGCTATTTGTTGTTCGTGTATGCTCGTCCATATATCTTTCATCCAATTACTGCTATATGTTCCTGCGTCCCATAACTTGCGGCCCAGGGCACGTCGACGGTCAAACTCAGGCTACGCGTTGTACCACTCAAGTTCCACCCTAATACATATCACTTGCCACTGGATACACAACTCACATCAACTCCGAGTCGATATGATGGACGACGATGGTGGCAACTTCTTTAGCAGACTAGATCGGGGCGACAACGCATTTCAAAATCGACTGCGAAACGCACCACGCGACGACGATGACCTTCCCATGCCAGACGCGCTCCCACTCTTCCAAGAAGATGAACAGGAAACTCCCTTGCAGCAGCTCATCCGGTATTGGACGAACGAGCGGCACGCGCCCGATATTCTCCCAACGGAGGAAGATCTCCTCTCCAGGCTACTCGATCATATACGGAGTCAGGTAGGTAAGCTACCCTGCTGTATTCTCTTGCTGGGTCAATTCACGAAATGGCATGGGTAGTCTGAGACTGTTCAGCTTTTGCGCTCCGACCCTTCCTCTTCGGAGGAGGAACATTTCAGGATAATGTTGGCTCAGACCGAGGTCGAGCGGGTGAAGTTTGTTGTCAGATCATACCTTCGCACAAGATTGTTCAAGGTCTGTTCATCCTCAATATTACTTGGAATCGGGTGCTAGATGGTCTTTACAGATTGAAAAGTTCGCTCGATATATAATGACCAACCCAGAGATCCAACAACGGCTTTCCGAGAGTGAGGTTGATCATGCTCGAAGGTAGATACGTGTCTCTCCGATCTTGAAAACTAATAGACACGGCTTTACAGATTTGCGAAACTGACTGACCAACATTTTTACCACTCTGTTCTGCAGAGCTTGCCCGAAAGCCAACAAACATTAGATGATCAACCTCCATTTGTTCCCTCAATGGGTGAGCACTTCCCCTACAGTGGCATTTATGTGTCCAGTTTCTGACAAAAACCGTCAGTAACCGAGCCAGATAAAACGCGGGCGGTCTTTGTTCATGCTCGTCAGAACTGTCCTCCAGTGCATTTACCTGAGTAAGTCATTCCTATTTCATTACAACGGGCAGGCGGTTAACTACGTTGACTTATCAGCGGGACGGCTCTGGAAATGCAAAAGGGGCATATCTCACTAACACCTTACTTGGTTGTTGAGCAACTGGTGGCGAGAGGCGAGGTTGAGCTGGTTTAATTAAAATTTATGTAGCCTTACCAGACCAAGGATACTGTATGATGATAGCGCGTCGAAAGCTTGGATACAAAGGAAATCACAACATCTTCAGAATTTGTCTGCTTGAAACGGTCGTCATCTTGGGACGTATGGTGCATCCTCATCATCTCGCCAATCCCCGTCCTGATCTCGATTACTCGACTCCGCACCACCGTCCCTCTCATCGTCCTCATCCATAGCTGCGTCGGCTTCGGCTTCTGATTTAGCGCCACCGGCAACTTCTTCCCCCAAACCGTCAGCATCTGCACGTCCTTTCCTTTTGCGCCGTCTCTTCGGCTCCCCAGGAGGAGCAGGAGCACCGTTCTTCTTTGCCTTGCCTCTCTTCCGCTTCGGACCCTCCGCAGCCTCTGCCTCAAGATCAATGGTACCACCAGCTGACGGATCCGGTACAGATTCCACGATCTCTTTCAAGAAATCTAGCATCTCCGTCGTGTCAACCGCATGTTTTCTGCCGGGAGAGATATTCAACTTATCACGAGGAGAGAGTGAGCGGCTACAAACAGATGATATGCCTCGACTTTTTTCGCTCCCCGTTCTACCGTCACTTTGCTAGATTCCTCAACAATCAACGCGAGGAAGAGTTCCAGGGCTTTTGCTGGATGAAATAACGAATGACGTTGCAAGGGGGAGGACATTTATGTTTGCGAGGCACGTCTAAGGGATGGGGAGCGTACATATCACGACTGGGGTTGCCTGCGCGACCTTTCCAACTTCTTCGTCCTTTTGCATGATCTTCTTTATTCGGGCCTGTGTCCCGTCAACCAATGAGTCTTGAATCATGCTGAGTTGTTAGTATCGGTCTCACTACGGGGAATTTGGTCTGCTTGTTCTTCGTTTTCATAGTTGTGATTGACTCGGATGGTTGGAGGTCTGGTCGTTTCGGAGCAGGGAGGGAGTGTAGTGTTGAGGGATGGTTTATGTGTTGGACATACCGGCGTCAAATTGACGCACAATCTCATCGCTCACGTGACCAAGAGCGGCTTGAAGTTGAAGCTATCCGAGTCCCGGTCCGTTCACTCGAGAAGTTTGATCAGTTCATTGAAACAGAGTTCGACTTCACGAGAGGCCAAGTTGTGATGGTAGGTGTGCACAGCGGGGAGTAACAGGGGGACATGTGAATACAGAAACTAATGAGAGGATGGGATATCGTCGGTGGTAAACAGAAAGTATGTACCATAATGTGGTCACCCCAACCGAGACAACCAGTGTTCTTCAAAGGGCCCGCCGGTGGGACGTGTCGAGAGATCATGGCCCAGCTTGTGCTTGTGAATCACGATGTCAGCTTCCGTGTCTCCGTCAGGGTAAGTAGATGCAGCATTCCAAAGGTACATCCGGCAACGACTATACGATTGGGTGATCAAGACACATTCCAAACACCAAGATCGAAAACATGCACATACCCATTCTACTTCCGTCCTACGCGCTTATAATGACAGCGTCACCTTCCCCTCCCAGAGTTGTGCCTTTGCAAGTTATCAGCCGCTTCGGTAAATCCATACTTACCGTGCGCCATCCGTGAGTTGGCAGGGCACCAGAGATGACACGGGATTGGCTAGCGGTAACGTAGTGAGCTCCGAGTCTTTCTCGCGGAGCAGTAGAACGCCCAGGACGCTTGTTATACCTCCATTCGTTCCTCCCGTCCCAGTTCTTGTGCGCGAAAGCATTTTAACCTCATGTCGGGTTGGTTGTGCACCAGAACGAGTCGCCTGGATGTGTCAAGAATGATCGCCAAGATCTTACTTTGTTCGATGTGACCGCACTCACCCATTGAAACCTTGTCGCTCTCCTCAACACTCGGGTCCCAAAGAGCGGCAGTGTGTGCCAACCTGCGGGAGAAGCAAGAGCGTCACCAAGGTCTTGAGAATTTCACGACCGTACTAGAGGGGGCGCGCGGTTTCTGAACGAGTAAAAAATATGGTTTAGTAATGACAACGCATCCGAGAACAGAGAAATATCAATATCACCGGTCAGATCATTCCTCTGGGTGGCCTCCACAGGGTCGTCAACACCCCAAGGGAACCCCCGTAAGCTGCTTTAGAGAACTTACGCGATTTGGGGCTCTTTGGAATTGAAGCATAACCTTTGGCAGCTACGAAGACCAACAAGTCAGTTGGGGAGTACAGAGGGTGGACCAGACAATCGACAACAGAATAACAGAGTATACCGCATTGGCGTTGAGATAGTGGCATACACACCATCCTCTTTTGCGTGACATCCTTTCTTAGGCTTCTTCCCAGCAAGCGCTTTACCTGATCTGCGTCCGTCCACGGCCGTGCTCAGGTGCGGACGATACGCCGGTGTCAAAGCTAGGCCTTGGGGCAACAAAGGTACCAAGGTTCGAGAGCCATTCGCCTACACTTGAAGGTTTCCGTGAAGTAAACGTGTGTGCGTGGTATCGCAGGGGTGAGCGTCATCAACGCCCGCGGTATACGGAGGAGGTTGGACCCACGATTGACTCAAATTAGGGGCACTTAACTCCCTCGGACCGTGGTTGAAACGGGTAATGGTATTGGCGGTCGATCGCCCAACCGACGACGCTCACGATGCGAAGATGCCACAGTCGTTTCGTTCCAATTGTGTTCTATCTCGACTTCGAATTATGTGCGATGGGTGGATGTTAGTATATATATATAGCAAAGGCGATCTGTGTCGGTGCCGCTCACTCGATGAACACAAGTCCAGATGAACTTGAACGCACACAAGCCGCGACTTCACCTCACTGATAGCACCGGGCACATTGTTTAAATTTATATGATCACCAAGCAGGTGGGTCTCTGGAATCATGACCATGTTGCTGGCATGTTCCCCGATAACGTCGAGGACAGAGCTGCGCTCGGGGTTGGGAGAGTACAGGTAAGGAAGGCCAAGAGAGCCTATGACAAAGTCGACTCATCCGCAAGGGCGAACAGAAGGGACATTGGCACAATCGGAAGAGTAGAGAGTTCGAGGATGGGGAGGGTGCGGTGGGAAGAGAGCGCGGAGGAGACAGCAGCTGTGCGTGGGGATAGACGAACGTCTCTGGGTGTTAGGTGGGCACACCACGGTACCAGGAGAGAACTAGAGGAACATGAACGTCGGGTCAAGATAGGATTATAATGTGCAAGGATAGAGCCAAAGAACGCACGGAATCACCGAAACTCAAGACTCTGCCATCCTTGATGTTCAAGTTGAGGTGGACATCGGCGAAATCGATGCCGCCGACAATCTGGCGGGCGAAGATGTCTGTAGCGGTAATGGCCTTGTCAACATAGAAATCTGCCCGACCAGACTCGGGATTGTTGCACTGAGTCATGAAGCGACGTGCGACTGCATACGAATCGGAGTAGACATTCTGAGAACCGTAGCAGGTGGTACCCTCCTACCCGATGGAGTAGAAAAGAAAATGAAGATGAATGATTTGGGTAAACGAGAAAACGACAGATTCTAGAAAATGTAACCACGAGACCAAGTTTCATATGTCCATGCCTGGAATCCCTAGTTCCTTCCATTCTTCCACGACTGCGATAAAATTTCGCGTTCTACACTCACTGAGGGAGAACCCGCTTCAAAAACACTTTCAAGTCTTCCAGAACCCGCTCACAGGGAGCGTGACCCAAAGATGTATACGACCTGAAACTTAAACCTGGCCTGCCCAGTTTGCCTTCCTCCGGTGAGTAACCGCTCGACGGGACCTGCATCGGGAGCGTAAGACTTTCAAGCTCCGGCATTTTGAGTCGGTTTGTGAGAATCGCAGCGGTTTCCTGGCTCTGACTGTGAGGCACCATGTTGTCGGCAGTCCCATGACACATGAGCACCGGTGTAGCGGTCAGGTGCGGAGAAACCATCTGTGCACACACAAAATGGGTCAGGATGGTGTCAGGTTTCACAAGACCTACAAATGATGCGCCAACCTTTGCAAAGTCATCTTCGAGTGGAATCCGTCCACTTAGGACTACCACACCACCAAGTTTCCAGCCTTCCTTTCCGCCAGCTACACCGTTCTCCCCGCGAGCGGTGAGCCCCGTCACGAGCGACATCGCCCCGCCCTGGCTGAACCCAGCAACTACCACTCGTCCAGGCGGTATACCGGCAGCAACCTCGTTCTGGATGTACTGATCAATCGTGCGGGCGGACTCAAGTATTCCAGCACGGTCCTGGTTCGGGTCTTGTAAATCCCAGGAGGGCAAGTCAAACCAGGCAGGCATCAGAGCGCCACGATTGGCTGTTATGCTACGGCTTGGGGCATTGGGAAGAAGCCACTTGACGTGGGGCAGCTGGTCTTTGATTTGATTAACTGCTCCAAGCCAGCCCTTCCCGCTATCACCAAGGCCCTAGTAGGGGTAGATGATTTGATATAACAGTTAACGAGATGATAGCGACAACATGATCAAAGATAAGCGAACCTACATGCAACAAGATGACCGTCGCAGTATGTTCTGCCAACGGCTGGACGACCTCGAAGACTGGGGCTGCCATATTCTTTCCAGGAGGATTGACGTTTACTACGAAGAGTCTGTAAAAGCGGTATAATGTGAGGAAAGAAACGTGGGGGGATGTCAAGAATGGAATCTAAGAATAAATATCATGACGCCCTAAGCACAGATGTGGATTGAAAGGACCAGCACGCAGCCATATCGACCGTTCTCGATTACCTAATCATGAAATCGATGTGCCATTCAGCCCAATTCGTGACGTACCATCGATGCCAATCAGCCAAACTTGAATTCGTCCCCGCACTAGCCGACTTGAGTGGCGCTAGCCCGTGCGGAAAAAGCAAGTAAAACCTTCATCACACAGAAGCGTGCCGAAAAAGGCGCGACGAGGTTCCAAGTATTAATTCAAGCTTGATTGAACGCAGGGCACGCCGCGAAAAGGAGGCCAAGAAACGCAAGCGCCGCGGACGCGAACGCGCCGAGGCCATCGTACATGGTGGAGACGCAGAGCCAATGTTACTGGCGAAGTAACAGAGTAGTTGTCGATCCGGGTTTTGATGAACTGGTGCCAGACAAGGTACTTGAGCGTCTGCGTCGACCGAGTCTACGACACGCAGGTTGTATGTAAAGTCATCGTCGAACAGGTGTGTTGTTCTAGTCTCCCCTAGACAGACCAAAGAGTCGAAGTAAGACAGTTGTTACTTCTCCACTATGAGTGTTGTTCGAACTGAAAACTTCAAAAAGATCCACGTGATCGAACTGACCCTATTTATTTCATCGTTCCACTGGTAGATGATCTCTCCGATCCGTTCCCCCCAAGAAGTACAGTCGAGACTCCCGGTACGAGAGGCCAGACTGCGGGTACCACTGGTTATCGAACTGTCAACGCAATCCATGGAATTGTGAAACTAACAACGGGCCGAATACAGAAGGGTGCGTGGTATAACATGATGATGCAGAGGCCGATGTGGAAGAATAATTAACGACGAGTCCGGTACAGTGCAGGCGATTGCAAACAGTGAACTTGGATAAACGAGGGGATATGGTGTAACCGAACACCTACGCACGCGAAATTGAATGAGTGGTATCTAGGCAGTCTTAAATGACTGCTACAGAGTGCTAGTCTGATCGAGGTGAGGGGATGTAATTTTCACGAGCGACAGTTTTCCTTTTCAGGGTGCAGATTGACTTATTCCAACAGGCGAAAGTTTCCTCTCTCTGTGAGAAGGCATTCAGCAACCGAAAAGTTCGAAGAGCTCAAAACACCGCGCACCCATTTGCATTGCCGAGCAGTGCCTCAAACCTCCGTCTTAGGTCTTCTAACCGGTTATCTAGACCATTTTCACGCGATCCATATTCATGAGCGTGGTCCATCTGGAATGCTTTACCCTCTCGCAGAAATTGCTCTAGGTCTTTCACGCGGGTGATCGACAACTCCGGCTCGTTGGAACCGCGTGCGCGAGCAAGGTAGGAAGCGACTATCGTGGATAGACCACCTTCTCAAAGAGTCAAGTTATGGACAGCGTCGAACCCGGAAATCACTTACCCAGAATTGAAGTCGCGATTTGCGCCTGTATTTTGACTCTTGTTTAGCTCATCCGCTTCTCCAAAAACAACAGAAAAAATACTTTCATGTCTGGGATTGGAAACAGCAGCTGCGAGCCCTGTTGTCAACGCACCCAAAAATACTTGCAAACCGATAGCAATGTTAAGGGCGTAACCTGTCCATAACGCTGGATGACGGCACACACATCTGTGTCAGTGAGGACCCGACTAACAGAACCCATTTGCACTAACCTTTCTTAGCATACTTGTCCCTCTCAACGACGGCGTGATCGATCGTTGGTTGAAGACGTTCGCCAACGGTGCGTTGCTCCTAGGGGGGTGCATATATGCGTTGGAACTTGGCTACTTGCGAGAAATAAAGGCACAAACATGTTCTTTTTCTTCGACTGGGACTATCCAGTCGATCCCAGACGCATTGCGGCTCGGTTGAGGTAGCCCGCCTTGCGATACTACGGTTGTGCGTCGGGAAAGGCCGCGAGTGTGACTATCGCGGCTGCGTGCTTGTAGAGGAGGTGGAACACGCTCGAAGTCGAGATATGGATTATCCTGGGACCGGGGAAGTGTTGGATAACCTTCCGATCCAGAAAGGAGGTGTCTGTCTGCGGTCGATGAACCCCCTCCACGAGTGTCGCGTCCATCACTTGTCTCATTGCTATCCCCTGAGTCGGGGGTTATGATCTGAACGTGCTGAGATGTACTGGCCTCAGGAGGCACAGGTTGAGTTGTGGGGGTATGGGCTTCCGTTGTCCCCACATTAGCGGTTGCGGGTACTAGACCATGACGATCCATGTTATCAACGTGGTGGTGGCACTGGTGGAGGTGTGGAGAGGGTTAGCTTGCAGCATGGCAACCTTGAGGCTTTTATGTAAAGGGGGTCTATTGATCAGACTCAAGGGAATACTCGGGAATACCGTTCACTGGTATCATTTGCTTCCGCAGACACCTTCCGAAACCGTCTTCCTTGACGTTACTCGGCTCGCTATCAATTAATTCTAGGAACGGATAATAATAATAAAATGCAGGGCTCGGGACTTGGCAGAATCCTCAGAACCCCTCTTGGGAATGCGCCAGCTTAGAACCACGAGGTCCGTGGAGTCGTGCTCATCTTTCCGGAACACTGGCCGTCCGTATTTTGCTTCCTCCATCATGATATCGATCATACATACAAAGGACTGGAGAACGAAAACACCGGTGCGAAATTGTAACAAATCGCGGAGGCAGTGGTACAACAATCTGCGATTTGGGCACTCTACTTATATCAGATCATTGATGCTCACTTCAATGACTTTCCCATAAACACACAAGCGTGGAGCCTGAGGAGGGAATTGCACAAAGTGGTCCCCAGCTTTCGGGCGTGGCCTTGTAAATTGGGAATGGCGACTCGAGGGAATTGAACTTGTTTCAGCTTAGCGAAACCGCTGAGAATAGTAAGGATGAAGCCTGGGGGTTAAGGGGTCGTGTCATCGTCAACCTTCGCAGGCCACAACCCTGGGCTAGGGTAAAGTCACAGAATCTAAAACGACCCAACTTCGGCCGCCGGATCAGCTGGAATGTGTTTGTGCTCGTGCGGTCACAAAGCTGGGATCGAGCAGAGTATCAGAAGAAATGACGATGACGATGATGATCTGAGGTGCCAATAGCCGCCAATGCCTTGACGACGACTCTGACAGCGATCCACTGACAGTCACAAAAGCTGGGAAACAAGTGTCAGGTAGAAAGCAGACGCCTGAGTGCAATTACGTCATGCTGATACTGTCGGAGTGGATACCTGTCTTTGACCTCCCAGGTGCTCCCATCCCAGGTGATGGTAGTCAGGAAGTGTGTTATACCTGGCGGCTGTCGCCATATGGTACCATACGTGTAAGGACCATGTCCTGGTCAGACGGAGTGTCGCATATGCTGGTCTCCCTAGACCAGCCCAATAGAGAGGAAGATGGTCGGTTTTCTCTGTATTACGCAGAGTCTTGGAGTGGCGTACACGTACACCTATCCCAGCGTATCCCATATGGCCCTGAGTTTTTCGATGCAGCCAGGAAAGTTGCAGGATGAAGTAGCGCCGAGCCAATGCATGTGGTTGGATGCCAAAAGTAAACACAGCGAAACTGTTCGTGTGATCATCCCAGCCTTGATATATACTATAGCCCACGGACTAGCCGATATGACAATCGATTTTAACAGAAATGATCGATGATCGTTGCAGTGCCATCTGACAGGACGCAGATCAGATGCTGAGTGCCTGTAATTCGCACGACTGTGAGGTCATTGCTTGTGCCAGTTAGATATGGTCTCCTTTATTCAAAAGAACAAACCATGAATTTGATTTTCAATAGCTACATGATGCTATTTGCTGTGTCGCTGATATCAACGTTCAGTCGTAGTGATGTTAATTGCCCAAATACTCTCTAGAAAGTTCCCAAGACACTGGCTAGCAGTGCCATCCGGATCTAAACAGGGGGGTTAGTCGTGCACATATAACATGTTCGCCATCACCACATACAAAGAGACCATAACGCATCTGACGGAAATAAGCCGCACGGCGAGAGTCAAAGTCCACCTCGGGATCGATTTCTGAGGATCGAGGTCAGTATAGTCACAGTGGCACCTCACAGAACGACTTGCCGTTGACTCTGGGGAGAGGGTGCATGACTATCATGTCCTCTTTCGCTCGAGACAGAAGGGCGTGATCGATCCTGTATGAGTCCTTGACCTTCTGCCATTCCAATTCGCTCTCGAACCTTTCCTTCTGGATCCGTGTGACGTAGAGAACATCGGTGTCAGACAGCACTTCTTCCAAAGACTCCAGTTGTCGCACAGGAATACCAGCCTTTCGTGCCACAGACACGACACTAGCCGGCATAGCCAGGGACGGGGGCGCAACAAAGTTAAGACGAACGGAGTAGTGGCAGAGCAGCGTCACGAGGCTGTGCACGGTGCGTCCATTCTTCAAGTCGCCGAGTAAAGTGATAGTGCGTCCATTGACAGTACCGAGCTCGGATCGAATCGTATACACGTCCAGTAAGGCCTGCATGAAGGATTCAGCCAACACCATCAAGAACAAAGAATATACGGCGTACTTGGGTCGGGTGTTCTCCGACACCATCCCCTGCATTGATAACTGGGACTGGAGAGAACTTCGCAGCCAGCTGGGCGCTCCCAACATCAGGGTGTCTGATTACGATTGCGTCAGCGTAACAGCCGACTGTGCGGATGGTGTCGGCCACCGTTTCTCCTTTCCGCACTGAGGAAGTCTCGGCGTTGACTTGGATGACTTCGCCGCCGCAACGTTTCATCGCCGCGTCAAACGAAGCGCTCGTGCGGGTGGACGGTTCATAGAATAGGGTACAAAGCACTTTACCCTTAAGGATATCTAGGGTCCCGTTACGCTCTACCTGAAGGCGCATTTCATGGGCCATGGAGAAGAGGTCGTACATATCTCGCTGACTGAATTGCTTCACTGTGAGGATGTGTCGACGGTGGAAAGCGGGATGGGGGCCATGAGGCACAGTAGAGGGGATTGCATGCAGTGGGACTGGCAAATGGTTTGAAGAAACCTGGCTGTCTGAGGTCTTCACAGGAGCGCTGGGCGAAAACTCCGGCTTCGCAATAGGAACCGCCAGGGTGCGAGTGTCACCAACAGTATGAGGGATGGTAGCACCGGAAACGTCTCTGCCTGTGGGAGAGGCTGTCAGGGTTCCGTCCAAGAACAAGGTCTTCCCATGCATCACAACCCTGTGCAACGACCCGATGACGGTACTCTTTTCGAGAGGAGACCATCGACCATCACGAGAGGCAAACTGAGAGCGGCGTCCGACGACGACCTCAACATGAGTATTAGCTTGGTCGGGTAAACCGAAGATACGCATAGGATTGTCGTGTAATCGGGCTCGGATGCCCTCGAGGGTGATGCGTCCGGCGGTGAGGGCTTTGAGCAACAAGGGAATGGTCTCCTGGATGCCGGACCAAGCAGACGCTTGTTCCTTCAGTTCGACGGCAAGCTGATATGGAATGGTTCCGACCGAAAATGCATCGATCACGTCAAGGTTTTTCCAAAAAACGTTTTGGTCTTCGTTTGAGGGCAGGATCGTAGACTGAGGATACTGTTCGCGTGTGAAGGATAGAGTGTAGACAGAGACGTCACAAGTAACCTTGAGGTTTCTGACCTTGCTGAGCGATATTAAAAGCAGATCTTCCTTGTTTCTGACGTCAGTGACGTGAACACTGCGGTTATAAAGACTGGCCAGGAGAAGGACAGATGCGAGATTAGAGCCCCTTGCGTCCGTGACGATCATCTTCTCAGTTGGCCATGAAGCGAAATGAGTAGCGACAGAAGAAATCTGCGGTGGCGCAGTAGGTTCGTGGAATGCTATAAAGAGGACCTTGGCCTCGGCCTTGGCTTCATCGTTCAGCGAAACGGCATTGCCATCGGAAGTAGCAATGCCCAACGCATAGTTACAGTATGCGTTGGTTGCGGCAATGTTCTGGACTTGTTCCAAGCTGATGAGGTCGGTAATCGAACCATCCACACCGTGAGGAAGAACCAGTGACGTCGTGAATCCACCACTGATAGACGCTTGTGAGGCTTGGCCGAAACTGCCATCGCCAGATTCAGCAGTCAGCCGTGGGACAAACGCAGAGACGTTGACGAGGCCGGGGAAAACGTGTGTGAGGTAAGAGCTTTTAGAGTCAATGTTCGAAACATCCAGTGGCAACTTGCGGACCAGGGCTTCTGCCAGAAGCTTGGCATTTTTGACATTGGTTATGAGTGGGATGGCGAAATCGACTGCCATTCTTCTGGTACGATAACCTTTGCTGGCGTAACTTGCCGGACGACGATAGTTGTTCTTCGAAGGAAGGTTGATGTACATATCGATCAAGTTGTTCGCCAAATGCTGGGTAAGCGAGTATTCGGATTTCTGTAAGTCGCTATTCTCCTCAGGGAGCGTCTCTAAAAACTGCAAGAGGGTGAATACACTTCGTAGGAAATGCGGTGTGGGCCTCTCACTTTGCAAGGGACATTGTGTTCGGTTAAGAAATCAGCCGTTCCTGATGTAGCGAAGATATTATATCCCGCAGTGTGCAGCTTCTGCACAGAAGGAAGAATCTCCAGCTTCTCCTTGTAGCTGCCAACAGAGAACAAAATGTTCTTCTTCGGCGGAACAATACCTGTCGATATCAGGGCCTTCAGGTATGCTTCGTATTTGTCGCGGCCGAAACAAGCAACTTCGCCTGTTGAGGCCATCTCTACGCCGAGAACTGGGTCGGCACCTGATAGTCGACTGAAGCTGAACTGTGGGACCTTGACACCGACGTAGTCGGAAGGAAGACCAGGGTCTGGGTAAGGCTCCACCGGGAGTCCGAGCATGACCTTCGTCGCCATCTCAATCGCATCAATCCCGGTGACCTTAGATACAAAGGGGAACGAACGAGCGGCTCGCAGGTTGCATTCGATAACCTTAATTTCGTTGTTCTTCGCGATAAACTGGATATTAAACGGCCCTGTAACGTTCAGAGCATTTCCGATCTTCGCAGTTGCTTCTTCGATCTGCCGGACAGTTGCAGGATCCAGGTCTTGCGGGGGGTGGATTAGGGTGGCGTCACCTGAGTGCACTCCTGCATTTTCCACGTGCTCGGAGATGAAGTGCATGATCATCTGCCCATCCTTGGCTACCGCATCCATCTCGATCTCTTTAGCCTGTTCGATGTATTTTGAAATGACGACAGGATGTTCACGAGAGAGAGCAGTGGCTTGGGTCAGATAATTCGACAAATCATCCCCTGTGGACACTACGTTCATGGCTGCTCCGGAAAGCACATACGATGGTCGGACAAGAACAGGATAGCCCACAGAGTTGCAGAAGGCGAGAGCTTCCTCGAAACTGGTGAGTTCCTTCCACTGCGGTTGATCGACTCCAATCTCGTCCAGCATGCGTGAGAACTTGTATCGATTCTCCGCTGTGTCGATCATCTCTGGAGATGTCCCGTAGATTTTCACATTCTCGCGGTACAAGTGGAGCGCGATGTTGTTTGGCGTCTGTCCGCCCATCGACAAGATGACTCCGCGGGAGCGCTCCGTATCGTAGATGTCGAGAATACTCTCCAGGCTAATGTTCTCAAAGTACAAACGATCAGCTTCGTCATAGTCCGTGCTGACCGTCTCCGGGTTGTAGTTGACCATGATAGTTGGGAAGCCTTGCTCGCGAAGGGTCCTAATTGCCCTGACCGCGCACCAATCAAACTCGACGGACGAGCCGATGCGGTAGACACCGGAGCCAAGCACCATGACGCCGCGATCCCGGAACGGAATGTCATGCTCGACTGCGTTGTAAGTCGTGTAGAGATAGTTCGTGAACGCGGGAAACTCTGCTGCTACAGTGTCGATCTGCTTGACGAAGGGAGAAATGGATGCTTCCTGGCGAAGGCGGCGCCAGGCAAGCTCAGTAGATCCCATGCAGTTGGCAAGGAGTCGATCAGAGAAGCCCAGTTGCTTGGCTTGTAACAACATTTCGCGAGTGATCGAAGAAATCGTGGACTCCCTACCAGTAGGGTTAGAGTATTGAAGAACATCGAACAAACCAACTCAAGCACACCTCAAACGCTTCTCCATAAGGTGGATATTTTGGAGTTTTGAAAGGAACCACTTGTCGATGTTCGTCATCTGCCCGATCTTATCGACGCTGTACCCGAGATGGAAGGCGGTAGCAATGGCAAAGATACGCTTGTCTGTCGGGTTCAAGAGCTCTTCGTCAATATCCTCGACGTAATCGTTCTATCAGTAATTGCTCAGCACGTTGCGCGGAACTTATGAAACGGCCGACGCACCTGCGCAAAGCCAAGGAATTGATCGTCGATAGCACGAATCGCCTTTTGAATTGTCTCTTCGAAAGTTCTACCGATACTCATGACCTCGCCGACGCTCTTCATGCTACTGCTGAGTAGACGGCTGACGCGATTGAATTTCTTGAGATCCCAACGTGGGATCTTGACGACGACGTAGTCTAAGCTAGGTTCGAAACATGCGCTGGTCACCTTCGTCACGGAATTTTTGATCTCGTTCAGAGGTACACCGAGACCAAGCTTCGCAGCGATGAAAGCCAAAGGGTACCCTGTGGCTTTTGAGGCAAGTGCGGAGGATCTCGACAGCCGGGCGTTGACCTAGAAGAAATATAAGAAAAGGAGCTAAGTCGAGTTTCAATTACAAACTTCGATGATGCAGTACTCCTTTGAGAAGGGATTCAAAGCGTACTGTATATTACACTCGCCGACCACTCCGAGATGTCGAATGACATTGATAGCGGTGGTCCGAAGCATGTTATAGTCAGCATCCGAAAGCGTCTGTGAGGGAGCGACAACAATGGAGTCTCCAGTGTGTATGCCAAGAGGATCGAAGTTCTACTTGACAGGTTAACCGATGACAGAAGATAGTTGGACGGGACACCGACCTCCATGTTACAAACCGTGATGCAGTTATCACGGCAGTCACGGACAACCTCATACTCGATCTCTTTCCAGCCCTTCATGCTCTTCTCAACGAGCACCTGAGGACTAGTTGCGAACGCCTTGCTGCACAATGCGCGTAGCTGAGCTTCGTCTTGTGCGAAACCAGACCCCAACCCGCCGAGCGCATAGGCAGCTCGCACAATCACTGGGAATCCAATTTCGCGAGCAGCAGTAACCGCCTCCTCCGTAGTCGTAGCGGTATTAGATTGAGCACAGCGTTCGCCGATGCTTTCCATCGCTTGGGCGAACAACTGACGGTCTTCTGTCGTGATGATCGTTTCGATGGGAGTACCGAGTACTTGTACGCCAAGAGCAGCGAACTCATCTTTTAGCTTGATCCCAACGTTCAAGGCTGTCTGACCTCCGAAGGTGACGTAGATACCATCAGGCTTCTCGTACTTGATGATCTTGCGCACAAATTCCGGAGTCACGGGTAGGAAATAGACCTTATCGGCTAGGCCCTTCGATGTGGCAATGGTCGCGATATTGGGGTTGACGAGGACAGTATAGATGCCCTCTTCCTTGAGAGCCTTGATAGCCTGCGAGCCGGAGTAATCAAACTCCCCAGCCTGTCCAATAGAGAGACCACCTGAGCCAAGTATCAGGACTTTCTGAACTTTGGCACGTGGGGTGCGCTTGTCATTATCTTCCTTTCGGCCTCCAGGCAAAGAGATCGGAACGAGGGACTTTGACGAGATACAGTCTGCGATATTTTGAATGAAGACGTCGAAAAGGAATTCGGTGTCGCGGGGTCCAGGTGTAGACTCTGGATGGAACTGCACGGAGAAGAAGGGCTTGTTCTCGTAGTAAA
Organism: Paxillus ammoniavirescens; assembly: GCA_014904835.1. Lineage (NCBI taxonomy): Eukaryota > Fungi > Basidiomycota > Agaricomycetes > Boletales > Paxillaceae > Paxillus > Paxillus ammoniavirescens. The sequence goes on along the minus strand of MU120958.1, from coordinate 76,960 downwards.
TCCCTTCGTTACTACCATCGTTGGCGTTCTGGAAGAGTTCCTTCCAACCGGATGGTAGGGTTTCTGTGTCGACCTGGTAGCCGTGATTTTGGCTTGTGATATAACATCTGCCAGACAAGGCGTCTGTGCATGGGATGTTGTGGCCTCGATTTCCGTACTTCATCTTTGAGGTTTTGGCACCGGCAGCGAGGGCAAGTAACTGGTGTCCGAGACAGATACCAAATATAGGTCTACCTCCTTTTTGCATTGCTCGAGCGAGCTTTTCAATAGTTAGGGTAAGCATCGATGGATCCCCTGGACCGTTCGAAATGAAAAGTCCATCATAGGGCTCAGGATCTTCGACAAAGTCGTAATCCCAAGGGACGACTTTTAACTCCACCCCACGGTTTGTGAAACAACGTATTTGATTGTACTTCATACCCACATCCACGGCCACGACGCGTAGTGGACGTCCGGAAGCGTGGAGGCGTGGTTTCCCGGTTGGCCGGAATATTCGTGAGGACTTAAGCGATACAGCAGCCACCAGATTGTCCTGGTTGGGGTCATGAAAAGGGATATCGAGATAATCCTCCCGCCATGACAACCATGCTGGGGGGGAAGACGCGCGAGATGCAGGCTGAGACTCTGGAACGAGTGAATATAACCGACCGCGGGGAGCCTCTGGTCTTCGCGCCAATACTTTGGCGAGCATAGAACCATTCTCACGAATCCTCTTGGTGAGAGCGCGGGTGTCAATCCCATATACGGCTGGGACACCATTTTGTTTTAACCAAGCTCCCAAAGAGGAGCTTGCAAGAAAGTGGCTGTAATCATCCGAATGTGAGCCAACAACCAGCGCTGCGATATGGATGCGCGACGATTCGAATTCTGTCGGCAATTCGTCAAGTGAGGAGGGGCGTTCCGGGACACCATAATTGCCGATGAGAGGATAGGTGAGGACGAGGATTTGACCCTCGTATGACGGGTCAGTAAGTGACTCCGTGTAGCCGACCATGCCTATGTATACGGTTGGTGACAACTGGGGACGACCAGGGAGAAAAAGCCTAACCAGTCTGAAAGACACATTCGCCGGCTATACTCTTCTCCTCCGCACCAAAGCTGATGCCTCGGTATGCGGTGCCGTCACTTAGCTCTAAAACCGCATCAAAAGGGATGCGTGCTGCTTGCATGGGAGAAAAGGTGACGGGTGGTGCCGGATGTCCATTGACACGACCGAAGTCGCTGGCGGAACGCAAGATCGTTGGTGGAAGGAGGTCAGGCATCAAAAGTGGTAACAGAAAAGGGAGAAGAGTTCGGATTGACGACTACGGAAACGTCTTCTCTACCCTTAACCAAAGTCTGGGTAGATTTCGGTGAAGAGGAAAGAAGAGAAGAAATTATCTTTGCTATTGCGCCTTAAGATCTTTTTTGTTGACCTCTATTTTGCACGGCACGATCGACGTGTCTCGATCACGTGAAGTTATCTACTCTTCACGTCGTCACACTTCTTTACGTTAAACGGTTCTCATCTCTCAGAGAGCAAGCGCTTGGCACAGCGACGGTCTGACTTCGTTCACGGCGGTGGTCCAACTTTGCTCACTACAGCTCCAAATGGTGGGCCTCATAATCTACCGACTTGGTCGTCCTTCCATTGTTAAACAAACCTGGCAATATGGTAAGGCACAAAGCTAGGCCTCGACTTCAGTGCCAGGATCGATGGATCACATCATCGATGGACGGACATACATACGATATACACAGGTACTTATTACGTCAATCTCCAATCGACGCGGTCAACTTAGGAGTCCTGTGGTTTCATGTCCACGAATACCCGCACTTCTACTGGGCGCTATCATTATCTCCCTGATCTCCGTTGGCAGATTTTGCTCAATTGACTATGTTCATTTCTGCGATTCAGAGCTATCCATACTGATATTACATCAGTAGAGTCAAAATTTTGACACAATCCTTCATGATTAAGATGAGCGCAAAACTTGGACCCCTTACAGGCCCAGACGGCATCAGGAACATAGCTAGGTTTCCGAAATTCCGAATGTATACAAAACGAAGGGATACTTCACAAGCTCCGAGGCTTCGGGGCTTCGGAACTCGTTCTCACACCTTACTACATGAAGTCTTGGCGATTGCACGGGGACATAGTGCGATTCGACTCGCCCACAGCATCCAGTAATGCAGTCTGCAAAGCCAGTAAAGAGAGTAGTAACACCAACGTGCGCTGATGGCGCTCAGTGAGTTCCATTGTTCAAGCAGGTACCAAATGGTTTGACGTGACCGACCCTTCACGATACACTCCAGGCACCCCGTAATAAACCCGCACGACCATCATCACAGCGTTGCCGATGGCAGGTAATCACACCTTGAGCAAACCACGGGTCGAATTAACTGTTGAAGACCACGTTGAAACTGCTACCCGCGATTCGCGATAATACTTGGAAGACGATATGGCTCAGCATGTTCATCCGAGCCTGAGGACCATGTATTTGGACGCACTCATACATACTCCATATGGCAGAACGAGGCGACGTTTGGTGACCAGGGTCGTGCGTTTGATGGTCAGAACCATGATGGCGTCTTCTCAGTCTGTGTTATACCCCACATGTGTGACAGAGCGACATATGACACTTTTAAGGGGTGGGACATACTTAGGACTTGCGAGCGTTCGCTCCTAGGAGTCTTTTAGGCCTAGGGGAATCCTTCGTCGTAACTTTAGTCGCTGGAGGGGACTTTCACCCACCGACGAGCAATCTGCTACGGGCCTGAAATTGCGAACCTCGAAATCCTCGTGCATTCGAATGGTGCCTAGGAGAACACCTAGCCACGTACACTTGCAGTGTAGCTCGCTTCATGCGCTTATCATGACGCCCATACACAACCGCAAGTGACTCTGGTCAGCTTTGACAATAGATCGAGTCGTACCTAACGGTACGAGAAATGTGTATATACTAAGGATCAAAATTACTATTAGAAAAATCGAGATCGGACAATAGGCTGTTGGAATAGAGCGGGTGAGGCGTCCCAAGTAACTATCACCCCCGGGCCGAGCTCGCTTCTTGAATCCCCTCAAACAAGAACACGCTCAAACAAAAACCTACTCACACCTTGAAGAACCCAAACCCCTCAAGTAAGTGGCGAGATGCATGAAAACGACATCCTCGACATTCCCGTCTTGAAATCCAACGCGATAGACTTGATGGCTGCGTACGATGCAAGGATCGCACCAGCCAGAAAGGCGAGGACGATGATGAGATTGAACGAATTGAACAGGACGTGCTTTTTCACTGTAGGAGGGGAGTAAGTGGATGGGTATTCATAGCATGATTTAATGTTGGGAGGACAGGCATACAAGCCCGCGACCATCGCGACAAGTCCTTCCAGGAGTCAACCCCGGACCCGCGAGGGTTGATGACGTCGTAGATCGTTGAGTGACACGTAATATTCATCACCCATGCAGAACGATCTCACGGAAGACGCAAACGGCCGCAACGAGCGCGGAGATGATGAAAGCAAGTTCCCAATATATGATGACCGATATGGCGACAAGGTACTTTCCATGCTTGGCCGTCAACGGGGGAGCGCTGAGCGTTTCGACCAAGATGGTCTGGTAGATGACTTTGACACCAATGTTACCGTACAAAGCAACGGCAACAAGAGCTTCAGTGAGGGAGATGGCATTGGTCGCCGTCTGCAGGCAGTACAACCATATTCCTTGGTTCGCCGGCTGATGGGCATACTTGAGTCAGGTGAAGTCTGGTTGCTCAACAAATTTCACTCACATTGATGGCGAACTGGCCCTAACTGGCCTTGGTACGAGCACACAAACAAGCCGAAGAACATGTAGACAAAACTGATGAAAACCTGCGAAAGCGCCACGGCTTTTCAGAAGCTCGTGCATAGCACGACGCGTCTCCGCCATGAATTTGACGAAAAGCATTCCGGAGTGATCGGTCGGGGGACTTACGCGCCACCGTATGAGTACACGACTTGCATTATACCGTTCAATTAAGTTCGAAAGGCTGGTTGTTAATCGCCAGAGTTTGAATTGGGCCTTTTGGAACACCGTACTCAGCTGCCGAGCAGTTGAGAGGAGTGTGTACAACGGCACCCATCGTGATTCTCAACGTGACGATGTCGACCCAAATGGAAAAGTTTGCGATCCAACCAAACTTTCACAGTGTTCTGATTTGGCCAAGCACCATACCTACGAGAAGGGGTCAGTGCATTGGAATGCCAACAACCATTTGATGACCAACCGGTCAGGGTCCAAAGGACGTTGCCAGCACTGAAGCAAAGCTAAGTAGATGAGATACCCATTAGCTCGTGAAAGGATTGCGGTCTGCGGTGCATACTTTAGATTTGGTCATTTGCACACCATTCCCCAGGATGACGAGACCAACGTTGAATAGAATCTGCAAGCTCTGTAGAATGTTGCTCAGCGCAACATCGTCGACGATCCGTCTCCTCAAAGCAAAAGATGTTGCTTGCGGTGTTGGAACTAGGGTCCATAGTTACGGGAACGAAAGAACTCGGGGGGTCTTTACCGGAATCTAATTTCAAGAACATGTACTAGAGGAGGAAACCGCTGCACGCTGCCACGATACCGAAGACGGCGAAATGTACAACATCCGGGCCTCATCCCACCTGCGCAAAATACCAGGGTGTGGAGTACGGACCAAAGCGGCTACACACCTGGAAGCCCTTACCAGTGGTGATGAGGTAGAAAGCGCCGCCCCAGGAAGCAGTTCTGAGCGAACTGGACGCGGCACGATACTCGGCATCGGTGGCAGCGAGAGCGGCCTCGTCGGGTTCGCCTCTCCTCTCTCCGTCTCCATCAGGTGTTGTGGCAAAGACAACGGAAGCCCTGTCCGCTTGAGGGGGCATCGAACCGAAGCGCCAGGTGAACCAGTCACCGCCCACGAACTCCCCGTTACGGCGAGCTTCAGCTACCTCCTCGGCTTGCAGTTCCTCAGCAGGGTGGAGATATGTCTCAAAGTTGGGTGCTAACCCGTGCGTCCTTTTCGGAAAGGTGAACGCGAGGGCCTCGACAGGGGCACGTGGAAACGACATTAATATCGCAGGACTGGAGGTTGGGAAAGAGAAAGCACGATAAGCTTAGCTTTAACTGCATTCCTAATTCACTCAGGGTTATACTTGCAGTGAACTCTTACCCATGTGCTACCCCGCGCCATAGAGTAATTGAAAACGGATAAGGTGAGTTCTGTATCACGGAGCCTACCCCATAACTTGCTGATTGGGTTTGTCACCGAATGTAGCGCCTTAGGTAAAGTGAAAGATTGCTGGGATAACCCACCTGAAGAAAATGCGGGAAGTCCCAGGAGATTTGTGATAAGTCTTTCTGGAGAGGCAGTAATGTTTTGGTGTCCATGAACGCAGGTCCTCCACGTTTCAGGGTAGGTCTATTGGAGGCCCATGATCTCTGCGTTGGCGTCCAGGATCGCAGGCGCCCTGCCAGGGCAATCCAGAGCTTTATGGAACGCCATCTGTATGAGGTAACCTTACGCCGGCGAACACATAAGGTGACCGCTTGTCCACCACTTCAGGCAGCGTCAGGCTAGGAAACGAGACCACTTTCGGCACAAATCAATGCAAGCTTGAGGACTTGAATAAGAACGAAAGAGACGCTCGCAGATTCGGCTAACATTCGCATCTCGCACAGGCGGCTGCAGGGTCACGACGCCGTAGGATCGCATGCGCTGCGAGATTCCAAAACTGTTCCACTGCTGCTCAACGAGGATATGGACGGTGAGGTATCCTGTACTCAGTACTCCGGATGTATCGCAGCTAGCAAGGGCCATAAACTGTTTGAACGTGCATTCGCCACTTTGTCATGATAAACCTTCTATCACAAAGTTTTGCGCCCATGACAAGTTGACAACGAGCTGCCGTTATAACCCGATCGCCTGTGACCTATGCCACCCAAACATAAGGTTTGCGTATGAAAACTACTCGTTCTCACCTGGGGGGGTTATCGCGACCCGAGAAAGGTAGCAGTCGCAGCTGTGTCACAGGGTGTGTTGTCTGTGGCAAATCTAGTGATTTGCTGATTGATACTAGGCCCAAGGAGCCATAGCTTCTTCAAGGGTTTCCTCAGGTTCATGGGTTTCCTCAGGTTCATGCGCCTAGTATGGGATCTTTGAGGACTTGCAAGCGCTCGCTCAGGCCCTGGGTATCCTTCGTCGCAGCTTTGATCGTTGGAGGAAACTTTCACTGCTCAACGACGAGCAATCTGCTATACGACGGACCTCGTGTATGAGTCAACAAACCGTGAACCAGGCTCGAGAGTCTTGGACGTTCGATCGAACAGTACGTACCTTGGCTCACTTCGTATGGTCTTCCACAACTTGAAGACAAGCGAAACCGTTCCAGCACCAAACTACATTGAGAGGAAAGGTTCAACATCCCACCCTGCTGCGACAGCCGTGAAAGTCCAGTGACTAAAAGACCTCTCCAAACTCACAAAGTTTGAACCAGTCAAAGTACTACCGGTACCCCGATGCTGAGGGATACCGACAATTCATCAACAGGCCAATCATCCATATACCGTGGTGAGTGCTGAGAACTAGTTCCGTGTGCTACCGTGACACACCAAATGTCTCACCAACGTGACCAAAGCCACCCAGGTATCACCGATATTGAGTACTAATCCACCTTCCAAGAGACGGAGTTCGTTCACACTGCCGACCAACATATGGGTATACTTTTCCGATTGTTGTCCATTCATTGCAGGACAGCCCGAGAGTGAAGTTATATAAGAAAGGAACTCGTGGTGCTGACTAGGGTAACGTTGGCGTGAAATTAAGAACAAAGGGCATCGAACACGTAAAAAGACCAATAGCGGAGTACCTAAGTTTTCGTCGTGAAGAGGACAGGGAAACGGGGGGAAAGCAGTCGTGGGTCGCGTGAGTGATTTTGGGTCTACTGGTCCTCTTCTGCAGCGACTTCCTCCTCGTATTCACCCTCTTCCTCGACGCTACAGGAGAGGTGAGCAGAAACATCACAAGATCAAAACCTCCACTTACGTAGCATCCTGGTATTGCTGGTATTCGGCAATAAGATCTTGCATGTTCGACTCGGCTTCGGTGAACTGTCGCTCTGATTAGCAACAGCGCTAACGTGGCAAAAAGACGTCCACGAACCTCCATCTCGTCCATTCCTTCTTGTGTGTACCAGTGCAAGAAGGCCTTGCGCTTGAACATGGCAGTGAAGTGGTCGCTGACACGCTTGAAAAGTTCCTGGATGGCAGTCGAGTTGCCCAAGAAAGTAACAGCCATCTTCACGCCGCGAGGAGGAATGTCACATTGCGCCGACAACACGTTATTGGGAATCCATTCGACGAAGTAAGCAGAGTTCTTGTTCTGCACGTTCTGCATTTGCTCCTCGACCTCCTTCATCGATACCTTGCCACGGAAGACAGCAGCAACCTGAAGAACACGGTATAGCGGACGAAGGTCTAAATTGCAGATACACTTACGGTGAGGTAACGCCCGTGCCTGGGATCCGAAGCAGCCATCATGTTCTTTGCGTCAAACATCTGTTGCGTCAACTCGGGAACAGTGACAGCACGGTATTGTTGGCTGCCGCGTGCCGTCAAGGGAGCAAAACCAGTCATGAAGAAGTGAAGACGGGGGAAAGGAACTTTGACCAGATGTTAGCATGTATAGGTATGTTGGTATTACAACCTACCCATGTTGACGGCGAGTTTCCGGAGATCAGAGTTCAATTGACCGGGGAATCGCAAGCAAGTAGTGATACCAGACATGACAAAGGAAACCAAGTGGTTGAGGTCTCCGTAGGTAGGAGTCGACAGCTTCAAGGTCCTGAAACAGATGTCGTAGAGAGCCTCGTTATCGATACAGAAAGTCTCATCGGAGTTTTCGACCAGTTGGTGGACCGAAAGGGTTGCGTTGTATGGCTACAGCAAGGTAAGCAGCGCGCTAGTGAAGAATGGAGTCACACTGACCTCGACAACGGTGTCCGAAACGGCAGGACTGGGAACGACGGAGTATGTGCACATCATGCGGTCAGGGTACTCTTCCCGAATCTTGGACATCAGGAGAGTTCCCATTCCAGCACCGGTACCACCACCAAGTGAGTGAGTAATCTGGAAACCTGTCGGTGATGGTTCGTGTTAGGATGGTTTTGCTAGGTTTGGACACCGTACCGACCTTGAAGGCAGTCAGTACCCTCAGCCTCCTTGCGCACAACGTCCAAGACGGAGTCGACCAGCTCCGCTCCCTCAGTGTAGTCTGAAGACAGAGTTTAGCACTACAAAGAGGATGTACGACGCGGCAATGTGAAAGACTTACGTCCTTTCGCCCAGTTGTTACCAGCACCACTCTGTCCGAAGATGAAGTTATCAGGGCGGAAAAGACCACCTAGAGGACCCGAGCGGACGGAATCCATGGTTCCAGGCTCGAGATCGACCAGAACAGCACGAGGGACGTATTTGTTTGACCCGATCTCGTTATAGTAGACCGAGATACGCTCAAGCTGCATGTCATTGGTTCCCTTGTAGAGACCATCCTTCTCAATACCATGCTCATCGGAGACCACTTCCCAGAACTTGGCACCTGTACAATTGATCGCAAGATCGATGAATATTTGGTTGTGGCACCCGATTGGGCGTGACTCGAGTCTTACCGATTTGGTTACCACACTGTTTTCAAAGACACGAGTGAGCAAGATCCAGCGATAGGACGCGAATTTGAAAGCTTACCTGGCCGGTCTGAATGTGGACGATTTCACGCATGCTAAAAGAGAGCAATCAGATTGTTTTGAACGCGGAAGATGGTTGGGTGTTTGAATACTGAACGCGCAAAGGGACGCCGCGCCCTACGCGCCAGAAACACGAATAGGACGCGACTGCGCAAAAAGATGGAACGAAAAACACGTACGTTGGGGATTAAAGAAAAGGAGTCGTTAAAGGATGGCGTTGGGACACGAATGGATGGTGTGGTCAAAAACGAGAACTTCAAAGTCGGGTCAAGGGTGTACGCTTATTTTTCAAGCGGCGACAAATTTCTGTGGCTGCAATTGCAAAGCCTCGAGTTCCATTTGTTTATGCGATTGTGCCGACAGGCAGGCCTTGAGGCTGCTTCAAAACATGTAAATTTATCGTATTGATGAGTCGACAGCGAACTTTCATGACATTTGAGAGCGTCCCAGCTGCTATCGTCGTCTGCAACAGCCAGGTCTTCACTGACTTGATATTAATGAGTTCCGCCAGCAATCGCAGGAGTCAGCTAACAGTGACTACCTACACTGGTCCTGAGGTGAAGGTCTCGAACTCAGGCCAGACCCAGGGTCTGGTGGTTGGCTGTGAACTCATCTTCGATGGTACTATACGTTTCGTGTGCTACTTGACTTGCTTTGTACGTCCTTCAGCCTGTAACTAACCCTGACAGGAATCCGGATATCGCCAACAATGAAAGACTGCCATCAAAAATGACAAAACTGCGACGTTAACCGGGCCTTAAGGCTGCCTCGAGGCCCACTAGAGACGATGACCTCGAGGTGCCCAGTCTAGCGGTGGACCCTCGGCAGCGAATGATATCACAACACAGGTCCATCAGCGCCCAGAAATTGAAATGCCCAGATCCAGGTCCGGGTTGCACCCAAGACACTTATATTGCCCAGGAAATGCAAACTCCAAAGCCCTTTCATGCAAGTCGTTTCTCCACCTGCGATGAGCGGTAGCTCGAGCCCGACAGCATTTGGCGGTTCACCGCGTTCGCCCAGATTCCAGCCTTCGGTCCATCAGATACCCACCCCTGCAGTCGAGGAAAGGCCAAAAAGATATGTGCGTACCATATCAATATGACATTCTTTGTGGCAGGCAAACCGCTTTCATTCCAGGAGCCTTTTGTGCTTAGCTTCTGGGTCGTCGGTGGGGTAGCCCTCCTCATGATATTCATGGGCATTGGACTTCAAATCGCTCTTCATATCTCGAACACTCGTAACGGTATGATGCACTTCCTTGATTATCTCGGCCCCGTTCAACAGAAATGCAGGCTTTGGTGTTCCAACCAAGAATATCTTCAGTTTTGTGTCAACTCAATTCTTGACTGTGAGCGCATCGCCCAGTTTTCACGAGAACTGCTAACAGTCCTTGCGCAGTCCTTTTTCCCGACACTCCTGGTCGTTCCACTTGCATACTTCTGGTCCGTAGTGGATTGGATGCTCCGATGGTACCAGGTATGTCGCAGTGTTCATGGGTTTCCAACAGCCTTGCGAGCGGATCAATAGCCCTATGTGACACTGTCCGAGGGCAATGCACCTGCTTCCCGCAGTATCCTGCTAGACTACGTGGGTCTCCCTTCGGCAAATCCCTGTTTCCAGTTTGTTTTGCTGAGCAAGCCCGATTAGATCGCCCTCAAGTGCGTCTCGCGCCTTATCGCCACTTTCCACACGCTGACATACGTTCTTGCACAGCCAATTTGCTGTTCTTTACTACTCCCTGAAACATAGACACTACCTGATTAACTTGTCGACGCTCACTGCCCTTTCTGTCGTCTTCCTACAACCCCTGGCTGGAGCCCTATTGCAAATCCGACAGGTGTCACATACCTCTGGTTCGTATACAGGTGACGGACAGAAGGATTAGCTCGCTGATCTATCTGGCAGATTCTTTCGCCCTTAGTACCAGCACCCTCGCCCTCTCCCCTGATATCAGCCAGTTGAACGCCTTCTTGGCTTCTGCAGGGGTAAGCTATATGCCACCTGTGATCGAAAACCTTGACTGAAAGAAAACTAGTTTGCTGATGCTGCAGGTGAGCGCGTTCATGTCAACAGGGAAGTGTCGGTGCTAAGAGGTCGCAGTCTACAATAACCTGCAAGATCCGCCTTTCGTTAACGAAGAATGGACCGCAGCTCAATTCCAGGTACACGCACACCATGACCCATACCATGACCCTTGCTGATGGGTTTCAATGATGTTCTCTACTTAGGCTCCACCGGACTCTTATCTTAATGGCACGCTTGCAGTCAACACCACAGGGATCAAGTCAGAGGTTAACTGCGTTAGTCCTGATTCGTTGAACTTGACTACTACGAGTGGCAACTACACCGCTTCGGCCACATTCCCCGGAGGATGCTCAGCCAGCCTCATATTCAACCCCGCCAACGGAGACGAACAGTACAGTGTTCTCAATGTTAGCAATTGCGCTGCGGTAGGCGTGGACATCACGTTCCAGCCGGTCGTATTCTGGTTCTACCTTATGGGCGGAGCTAGTAACAATGAACCCCAGGTTGCGGGCGTTTATTGTAACCCGACGATGAGTGTGTTCACGATGGAAACGTCGATGAATCTCAACGATGGCTCGCTCGGGGCTTGTACACCACTGTACTCGGACGTGAGTTCCAACAACGTCACTGGAAGTCCTTTGCATGGACAACCGTTCAATGGGTTAGCGACCACGCCATACACCTTGCAGAGAGGATAACTGACCGGTATGATATTCCCCAGGGTAATTTTTGATCAAAACGACAATGTTTATATCCAATCAAGAGCTATCGCTATTAACTCTGGCGTCCCTGGTACGATCTACCGCTACGCGTCCCAGCAACCCAATGGACTCCTGTCCGTGTTTGAAGATCCATACGGCTTCCTCAACGCCACCGTAGCTATATATGTGAGTATCATCCTCGCTTCCTTGTGCGATCTAGCTCTGACTCTATTCAAGACCCAACATCTTGCAATTGCCGCTCAATCCAACTACTTCGGCCCAACAAACGCGACGATCCCCGCACGACTAACTGCTGATATAACGAGGTTGTTCGTAGAGTGAGTCGCATCCATCACTTGATTCCAATCTCCATTCTGACAGAGCTCTCAGACCGCTACCAGCAAACCTACTTTCAGCGCTATTGATCGTGATCGGGCTACTTGGGCTGGTCGTGCATTTCATTCACAAACGGACGCGTCGTAATCTCTGGCTGACAAGCCCTCCCGGCTCGATCGCCGCTATAGTATCCCTGACGTCGCGCTCTGGCTTTGGCGAACTGTTGCTTCCCTATGATGACGAACGACGCATGAAGAACAACTTGGCCGGCTTGACCTTCCGCTTGGATCGTCGTACTGGTGCCATTGTCGCCGAGGAAGACTTCACCGCCGGTGAAAGCGCTGATAGTATGGCGCTACTACGTCGCAAGAAAGGCTACAGTGGTTTCAACCTCGGGGTGGATAGCCTTTCTCCGCTGTCGAGGACTTCGTTCAAGCAAGAAGATACTCCATGAGAGGACATGAAAAAATGGGTTTCACTCGAGAGCATACTGGGATCTGTGTCCATGCTTTTTTCGTTTTCCTTACGCAGGTCCCATACAATTCCTATTTCGACGACATTTACTAGTGTACATCAGGACTTTGAAAGTTTTCCCCTTTATTATTCACCAATCATCCTCGGAGAACTCATCCTCTTCCATACGTCGCACGATTGTGCTCCGAGCGGGTGGCATGTCATTAGGATCAACCACAGCATCGTTGGGATCGCACCCCTCGGTATCCACTGGCGGAGGTGCCAGTACCTGCGCACACTCGGGCTGGCGAGATAGGCGGTGTTTACGCTGCTCGTCGATGGCAAGATCCTCCGCCATAGATGTCCACATACGCAACTGCAAGCTGTAATAACGATCAATATGTGACCATCAGCGCTCTCGAATGCAGCGGCTCGCTTACAGGCTATCGTCACCAGCGCATGGGCGGGTGTCCGTCTGCATGTGTAACACCCTCGCACTTTGCGGTACCGTCTTGCCTGGTTCGGTCTCCATCAAGGCTTTCACGAGCTTCTGGACATCGACGACATAGACGGCTGGGGGAACTCCGGATTGAATACCAAGTACTGCTTTCACTTCATCTTCCTCTCGCTTCATCGATACAGAGGGTCCGTCGCGCGGAAGAGGAACATTGGTCCTCCTTTGTGGTGACCGAGAGCGAGAGTGTCTTCGTAACTTGGAGCTGCCCTGCACGTGTAATCGATTGAGTATCTTTGTGGTTTGACCGGGGAAACGCAACGTACCCCAACTTGGCTGAGCGGAAGTAGATCTGTGAGACCTGAGGTGTATGACCCCACATCGATACCTGCGCGACCAAGGACCCCGCGTGCCATGGCTTCGTCATGCACGAGTACTACCACCGGAATTGCACTCTTATTGGCGTCGTGGCTGAGCAGAGTCCGTAATCGCATGTAAAGTCCCGCTTGATCGTCCTCCACGATCTCGGAGAAGTGAGGGCTCTGGAAAATCACAGTCATGACCAAAGTTCAAGAGGAGTTCAGTGTCGACTTACCTTGGAGTCAGCCTGAGGATTGGTCATGTGCGTTTTCAGCTTCAGGTGGACCGTTGATGAGCCAGTGAGTTGTCCGAAGAAGGTTGGAAAGAAGGCATCCGTCCAGCCAACTTCGATCAAAAAAGGATCTTTGAGGCGGTCGTCCCTGCGCCTGTTATCCACAGTCCACTCGCCAAAGACAAGTGAGATTACTCGTACGCCATCCAGCCAAGATGGCTGCATAAGCCCGATCTTGCTTGGCGCGACGTCCCCCGTCAGCAGCCTATACAGCGTTCTGTAAACAGTCGTAAACGTGTCAACAATTGCCTCGAGGCCCAAAAGAACACTCACCTCTGGTTTTCGAAGTACGCCCGGTAATGGACTACATTTGAATCGGTCTTGACATAGCCCCTGTTTGCCTGACTATTATCTAAAGGCGGTTCGACTCCCTTCCTGTTCTTATTTCGTGGTCTTTGCTTGTAGGTGGCAAACTTCGCGGACAGCTCCTGGTTCGAGTTGAAGTAGATTGGGGAGAGAGAAAGGAAATCCGTCGCTTTCCATGGGCCCCTTGGGGCTCTGAGGCGATGCTTGTGGGTGAACGCGAGCATCTGCTCGGCGGTCATGAGTAAATACGAGGCCCCAGAGGGCAGTATCCCTGCAGTAGATTAGAAATATGCCACTTTGGCCACCAATACTCCAATGTACCTAGTACAAGCTCGATAGGACCCTCCTTGCCCCCAGGTCTGAGAAGTTTGGAATTATCTGAGAAGACGGCATCTACCAATGGTTTTTCATCATATTGCTTGAACCTGAATCGCGTTCAGCGATATAATTGGGGTTAAACATAAGGCGAGACTGGTAATTACCACCCATTCGAATGGGCTCTGTACCCCGATATCTGATAGAACTCTGTCTCTGGGTACATAGCAGACTCACTGAGGGAGGCGATGGAAGCTGAGAACGAGATCGGGTCTTTGCTACAATATTCCTCAAGGCTTGCCTCACGGTTGGAACGCGGTGATTTCGTGAAAGCGGGGTCGTACTACTAGGCGGTCGATCGCGTTTGCCTTTCACGTGATGCGCCACAACCGTGAGTCTTTAAGTTTGAATTCCAGAAACGACTGTCTTATGTAATCATCTCTAATGGTCTGGACTATCTTCGATCTGTCTGACCGTAGTCCAGCCGATTTTATCTCATTCATTCAAGATTTGAATACAACAGCTCAATCTCCGCATTCTAATGCTCGGTAGCTGACATACAGGGAAATACGTATGTAATAGATAAGAGGAGTGTAGCGATTAGTGCACGTACGCCAGCAATCGTAGGGCAGTGCACGGTGCATCGAGAATGGTGATCAGAAGCAGGGCGTGAACTGGGCTTTGAAACTGTGACGGCGGTTGAGACCACTCGCTTATCCACCCGTAGAACATGAGCTTTCTCCATTACACAAGTGATAATCACCTAGATGATACAATTGACACCTTGATTCGATCGGTATCCACAAGAGTTCTATGTGCAGGGACATATCGCGCTATCGTGACGACGCCACGTGTCGAGCCTTGCAGAGTCCTGAACTACATCTGTGTCGTAACCAAGGCACTTCCGCCTTGGTCGAACATTCGTGCAGAGAGAGCGAGCGGTGAGCGAGCACCACCCATATCTTCTAGCTTCACGAACTCCTCCTGGGAGTCCAAATCCTCGTTGAGCAAGCCCTCTTCTAGTGCAGCATCCTCCGAGTCAAGAGACACATCGGAGGTAGTTTTCGGCTGCGCTTCTTTTGTGAACTATCGGTTCGAGTCAGATCCAAACCACCCAGGTGCAAGGTAAGAAAGAACCTACGATAACGTATATGGTTGAACCAATGATGATCGCAGAGCCGATCATCGAAAGAAATGAAGGTGCAGTCTTAAAGACGATTCGGTCCAAGACCCCTGCAATTACTGCCTGGATATATATACCCATTGACCCCCGTGCGGCAGTGTCGCGTTGTTGGAGTCCCATGGTCAGGAATGTCTAAAAGAGTCAGTTACTGGTCGTTGCAACGAAATCAGTCCACCGGTTGACCTACTTGACCAGCGAAGCCGCAAACTCCGATCAGCAGCAGCAGAGCAGCCCATCGCCATTGCGTCGGGTACACTACAGGTACCTTGAAAAATATCATGCTGTCAAATCATAAGTATCATCCACCAGCGGGAAACCCCCACACTTACGCGGAAGAAGCGACGATCACACACCACAAGGAGAAAAAGGTCATACAATGCATGGCATGGGCGCGTTTGCCAATTGCACGAATGCTGATCACTATGAACCAATGCATTAGTGACGCCAGGCTCACATCGACTCTGATAACATACTTGCGCCGGTTGCAAGGAAAACTCCAAGGAAAACAACTCTGATAAGCTATATGGTGAGAAAGGAGGAACAAGTAATAAAATTCGGAGCGTACGTGACAGCAGTAAATCT
Source organism: Paxillus ammoniavirescens (assembly GCA_014904835.1). Lineage (NCBI taxonomy): Eukaryota > Fungi > Basidiomycota > Agaricomycetes > Boletales > Paxillaceae > Paxillus > Paxillus ammoniavirescens. The sequence continues at coordinate 61,217 of MU120958.1, read as the reverse complement.
TTGCGTTGGAGTCGCCTTAATCGCGGAATCATCGCTATTTTCATCGATGGAGGAATTGCCGAACAAAAATGGTGGCCGGGCGATCAACACCACCCCAGCGAGACTGCAAACTGAAACATGGTCGGTCATTCATCGCGTCAGGCAGACTTGTGGACTCACGGCCGGCCAAAGCCTCTCTTTTGGAGTAACTTTCTTTCAAAATAAAGTGTCCCGCAACCCCCGTGAATAAAGGGCCGAGGAACGTCACAACGACGGTGTCTGCCAGTGACATATATTGAAGAGCATAATAAATGCCGAAAAGCCCAAAGAACCTTGGTCAAGAGCGTTAGAGCTCCGGCACATGGTGTCGGGCCAATACTCACCCCAGGACTCCTCTACACACCAGGAGCAAACGAACACCTTCAGGTCCAAGAAAAGGGTCAGGTATTTTCATGATGACCCTGTTATTACATGATTAGTATCCCACAGAAGCGCACGATCGAGGGATACACCCACATGTACACCACACAGCAAATGAAGGTTATCACCTAGTAACTAGTGAGCGATACCAATTGCTGATTGCATCACGATAGGCTGCATACCATGCGAATAATAATGACCTAGGTGTTATGAGCAGCTGGAGTGGCTCCATGCTAGATTCGTGCTCACCTCCAGAGGAGGCACAGGTGTATCCAACTGATCCAGAACCTTAACAGCAAGATACATAAGGCAGGAGAACGTCTGCGCCAGCATGACCAGAAGGATCCCCGAGTTCGCCTCCACGAAGTCCATAACGCGAGCTTTGGCCGCACGATACCTCTTCTTTAGAGTTTCGAGCGAGTTGGAAGGGTGGTGAAGATAGGGTCTCGGGGCTGGAGTGGATGCGACTCCGCAGACATCATCTTGTTCAGATTCCTGGACAGGAGCGGCATATACATTCTTTGTGCCCATGGTGGTCCAAAGGAAAGATGAAATGGCCCTTGGCAGTGTGGCCAGCATGAGACGTTACGTCCTGAGGCCTGAGGTCTTGAGACTCAGGGAACAGGGATAACCCTTACGCGCATGACGCATGAGAGTGCGAGGAACGCTTTCATGGGGCAACTTGAGATGCTCATCCCACACCTATTTCTGGCATTGACATGTTCGGGCCGACTTGGAACCGTACCCTGCGAGTGAGTCAGATTCTCGAAATGTGTGTGGCTCCTGCAACAGACTCGGACGTACCGTCTCAGACCCTAGTACTTCATAACAGACTTGGCTCTCGCTCGATATTATACCTTACGACTCCGAACTACACTGGCAATGTGCCGTCGAATCGCTGCGGTGTGAGAGCAGTGGAAAAACTTGAGACTCCAAGTTCCATCAAGTTCATGGCAGCCACTGCTGTGAGTTCAGTCCAGTGTTGCGATGCAGTTGCTGGAGTCGCTACTTACAAGTAAAAGTTACGACAGGAAGCCGTGATGCTGATCAAAGCAAATCAATGTTGGTCAAATGCAAAAATGTGTTAGTCCTTCAAAATTCGCACCTCACCTGACACCCATCCTCGTCCAGCCTCCAGGCCATCAGTGGGTCCAAATTTCATAGCTAGACTCACCGAAATCGTTTTAATCTGCCAATACATAACTAGCTAGCTTCATAACTGCTAGAGTTTGATGACCTATGCGGCGTACTCGCCAGCGCTGTGCCCAGTACGACCTGCCACCACTCGCTCACGCGCACAACGAAGCCCCTGGTACAAAAAAACACAACCTGAACTTCAATCAAGGTCTTTATCGTCGATAGTCGACCTGGATGTCACCGCTGCCGCATGCCGACCTAACTGGGCTAGGAACGGAGGAGGGTTCAATAGCCCATACTAGTATATCCAGACACGGCGGCATGTTTAGGAATTTGGGCCTAGCCGCATCTGCCAGCCTCCCGTGGGCACCATACTACAACCGTATATCATACAATCAAACGCAAGTCGCGGCTGCCGCGCGTCGACTGAACCAGGCTAGGAACGGAGGAGGGGCTCCATAGCCCACATCCCCCCATACGGTGGCGTGTTTAGGAAATCAGGCCTAACCGCATCTGCCTCAGGCTCCTGTGGGCAACATATCATACTTGCGTTTCGAACGAAGATTAGTCTTGACGTCAGGTACGTGACAAACGGACAATCCACTTCTCTATCTGCTCACATGATGCGGTACGGGCTGCTGTTTGGCATGTTTCACCAGCGTGACGGAGGCACCAGCTTGATAGAGGCACGCGGGCAAGGTCGGGAACTCGGTATGTTTGTCGGTGTCAACTGTCATATCGGAGGATATATTCCTTGATACTTACCAGTCCCTGACTTCAGAACTTGGGCAAACCCATATCATCGACGGCGTGATGGTGTATTACGGTACCACAGCAAGCCACAGTATACTCACGACATTCGACAGATCGGAAACGTGCGTTTCCAGTGCCATACCAACACCAACCTCCATCCCGCCGCGTCTGAGACTTGGGTGTCCCCTTATCCAGGGCCAGGATGCTGCCAGAGCACTGTTTGAATTGCGATGTACTCCCATGGTACTCGCGATGACGGTCGGAAACAATTCATTATTTAAAATGTGCGCTACCATACCGACCGACAAAGCACCGCGCCGCCGCCGATCTGAATTTCTCTGGATTTCTTCCCCGAGTCGACAGAGGCGCACCTCGAGCATTGCTTGGATTTCCAGAACCGTGAAACGTCGTTCCGAAGGCTCCTATCAAGGCTGGTCGACGGGCTCGGCCTCGACTCTTTGCCACACCTTGGGGTGAAAATCAAACATGGCCAAGCGTCACATTTCAAATATCCATAGACTCGAGTTTGAATTTGAATCTGGTGTGACGATGTGAGTACAGGATCTTCGTTGATCGATCAAAGTGTGTCGAACGGATAATATTTTACAATCACTCATCGGACGTCGACCATGGTTCCGGTCGCCCTCAGTGACGGTGAGCCAATTTACGGGTAGGTGGCACGGATCAGGCTCGAGTTGAGCAGCTCACTGAGCCACATCTACATATTCCATTTCTTCGAATCTAATACACATCTACAAAAGACTCGTCCGAGCCTCAGCGCAAGCTTTTCACAACCGGCTAGTTGACGTAAATATGAGTATCATAGAGTTAGGTAGATATAGCTGATGTGTAAGTATACCAATACGTGCACTAGATACGCGGTGGGACCAGAAAAGGGACAACGAGATTAGGTGTTGGCGAAATTGAAGGGGAAAATAAACGTCGAGTAAATGCGGGCCTGCATGTAGTACAGACCCTGGGTTTTTGAAGATCATGCCAGGCTACTTGCGGTCTACGGCGGGGATCGCGATGAACTGCACGCCTCCAAAAGGCGCGGCGAGGTGAGGTTGCCAGAGGAAGAGATGGCCCATTAATCAGATTATCAATGGCACCGAGGAACCGAAGAACACGAGTAGGGGGGCGACCTGGGATATGTTGGAGGCCGAGCATGGTAAACGATAAATGTTGAAAACAAGAACAGTGTGGAAAACAAGGGAGACGAAGCTGGACAGGAAAGGGGAGCTGGGGTAGCAATAGCTGACAAGATGGCAATATGTATAATTTTTACTTTTGACGAAGCCACGTTTGGACGCGATACGGAACGAGCGCACTCCTAATCTCCGCAAAGAGGTCTGCCATAGAACAGGAGGGGTATCGCGCCACCAACGGGAACACGCGCAGTCGACCGAATTAGATATTACTTCTGAATATTATCTGCAAGGACCCCCAGCGCCGCATTAGAACCAGGAAATCAATGCTGAGCGTCCACGACAGGGTATGATGTCATCTGTACATGCATTTGCATCGCCTGCTGTTGCTGCTGCTGTGCGCGGAGGTATTGCTGTTGAGCGGAGGTGTAGATCATCTGTTGCTGATATTGCTGAGCATAGGTCGGAGTCGAGTGACCAGTTACTGGCGTGGACTGGCCACTTGTTACGGGCGTCGACTGTCGCGAGCTAGAGGTTGAGTTCTTTCCATGGGCATGTTGCAGGCACTCATGCTGCCCACTCGCGAGCAAAGCCAGACCGATCGCACCGTGGTCACCTGAATGCTGGTAGTGGTATCGGAGCCCGTTCATGTTCTTGTACCGACGCTGGCAGTCACCAACACCACAAGCAAAAGGACGAAGCCTGCGTTCGGCTTCCCGTTCGACCTCTCGTAATTCACCCTCGGTGATTGTGTTGTCGTCGTCACCGGCGGCCTCTCTGGCAGAGCGCTTACTCGCAAGCAACGCCTGTACCTGCTCGAGATCCTTCGGCGGTGCAAAGTTACAGCTGCCATGCGTCATGTGATACTTGAGCCCGTTCGCCTGCTTGTAGCTCTTGTTGCAATTGGCCTTCGGACACCGGAATGGCTTCGACAACAATAACGACGACGCGGGACGAGAGAGCGTCGTACTGGCACGGGGGCTCGTTTGCTGTGACGAAGTAGACTTGGCAGGAGTGATGGGTTCTGATGACGAGTGAGAAGCCGCGGAGGACATGGGCTGCCGAGAAGCGCTGCATGGGGAAGGCACGCGAGAATTAGCGGGAGTGTTGACGGGGGTATTGACGGTTGAGAACACAACTGCAGGGGGAAGGCAACCATACGGGCTATTAGGTTCACTGATGGGGGACACGGGACTGTGTATGTCATCGGTGGCTGGCGGTGATGGAACCGTACCGGGCATTGACGACGAGTAGTCGGAATAGCCCGCGTAACCATTGAATGGCTCGGGGTTATTGGGTGCGTTCGGAGCGCCATTTCTGGAAGGTGGGAAGGCCGCAATTGAATGACCGTGGATGGATCGTGTTGGAAGCACCGTGGTCGTGTCGAAAGCCGAAACCGGCAAGTGGGGTGAGCCTTCCTTTGCCGATTGGCCGAAGTGGTTGAACGAATGGGCCGGATGCGAAGAAAGCGGTGTGGTTATAGGCGTATCGGGAGGAGTCGGTCCACTGGAAGAGGGGGTGCTGCTCTGATCAACGTCTAATTCCATATCATCAGGATCAAATCCTCCTTGATGGTAGCTTGCTGGGGGGTGAAGTTGATTCACGTCAGGGAAGTAAGACATCCATTGGCTACGGATAGGCTGCTGTGCTGCGGGAAAGGCAGCCACTGGGTGTTGTGGATGTGGTCGGCCAAACTGATCCAAAACAACGACGTGTACCTCCTCGAAATGCTGCACCAAGGCATGCAAATCGTCTATTTGGAGACCACAGCACGAATAGTTCCGACACTTTGGAGCGGGGTGAATTATAGACTGTTCTGTTGCCCCCAATCTAGCCAACTCACCAGTTCGTCCTCGCGATCGAACGCAGAGAGAGCATTTAGGATTGAGCCACGATCGCTTTCGAGCGAGGACGACATCTTGCCGCACTTGAAATCACTAGGACTGGGGGGGGTGAATTGAAGCTATGTTTAGCTGAGCGCAGGGGTAATTGCTTACTCAAGGGGACCGAGGAGTTGGCCAGGAGAGCAGCCAGGGTAGAAACGACTGCCGAATGATCCAGCGCGCCATGAAAGGGGGGAACCAAGGAAATAGGAAGCGGTGATAGAGCCGTTAACGCCCGTGAATGAGCCAGAGGACATGTGGAAGTCTGGTGGATTAGAGGTCTGGCACGCGATAGGTTGTGAAGTAGCAGCAGCCATGGAAACGGAGGGTAAGATAGTTCCAGAGGTAGGTGTACAGATGCGATTACAGAAAGGGAGATGAGAAGAAGTAAGTAGCTAAGACAGGTGAAGGAGACTGAAGGAAGTACACCGTAAGAGTAAGGAGGAGGAGAACAGTTGATGTGTTGTCGTGGATGAACTTGTGGAGGAAGAGAGGGTGGTATCGGACCTGAATCGGAATGCGTGGCTATTTAGCGACTGGTTTGGCTCAACATTCCCTATCCAATCAGATTTATCCTTCTCCCAAATTGGCTTTTGATTATCCCTTCCCACGTTTACCTAACTTATCCCGTTTACGGTCCGATCATCACATAAACTCAGACAAACACCTTCTAACCATCTCGGCATGCCGGCAAGGTGCATTGCCACCGTCGGTCCTAATACCCATTGCCGAATGTGTGAATAGCCTCTCCCAACTCGTTTCACTGCCAATAAGAGCACCCCATCTTCACCCACAGCCATGGCTACTAACAGGCGCCAACCTTCGTACGACATCCTGTCCGTTGTCCACACCAAGGTAGTTATTGGTGACAGCGAAAAGGGGGGAACAGTACCCTCCCCACAATTCCATAGTTAGGCGAATTTCATACGTGGCTTAATTATTCTTTGATCAATTTCAATTTCCGCTAAATGTCTTTTTACGCTCCTATCAAGGCGAAAGGTGAGCAGTTGATTACTCTCTGTATGATCATCCGATCATTTTTGGTCACAGAAAAAAAGGACAACATGTGTAGACCCATAGGGTGGCCATGGGCGAACATTTGAATCAAAGGTATCGCTCTTTTGCAAGCCAACCAATTGGAGGACCCTCATTGACGTTTCCGACTGACCACAACGGTCCACTTGTCCTTGATCCAGGAACGCACAGGCTTTCAATTTCAGCGAACTTTCCATGATCATGATGTATTGACAAATCCTGAGCGGTGTTTCGCTACTGGTGCCCCACTTCGCCGTTGGTGATCTCGACCGCTGAGCAGGGGTTAGGTCATGCCTTGGGCCCTTCAAGTTCTAGGGTACGTTGCGACCCAAGGAGTTTACTATTGCTAGTTACAGTACGCAGCAATAGCACTCCATGATACCGTAGTGAAGGTGAGCACTATGACATATATCCAATTTATCCCCCAATCACTAGTACTGCTAATCAAGCATATCCATACGCATATGATGCATGTTGGTTGTACCTTGTACCCTCCAGATAGCAATGGTGGGCCTGAGCAGACATTTGGCAACACGTAAGTATATACCCTTATACACTATTGTACACTGTACACCTGCTTCAAATCGCCCAGGGCGCGGGAAGCTTCCCCGAAGAGTTGCTTCGCTTTAGGACCCTCCGAGCATCGGCCCCAGCTCAGGGATTTAACCTGTTAAATACTCACTGACAATCCACCCTCAAACTTCCTAGTGCAGATCATGAATTTTACTTGAAGAGTTGTCGGACCATCGAATCTGGCTAAAGTCTTCTGGAAATGTCACAAGTCCAAAACGAGGTATATATCTAATGACAATCCATTCTTCACGAGTTGCGGCCATCAATGATTTCTACAAGGACCCCAATTACTATCATCTCTCCGACTTCCAATACCATGGGGCAGTATCGCAGGACCCATGTCGCTTTCGGCGGGCCCAGTTGATAGCCAGGTTTATGGAAACTCGGAGCTGATTGTGCAGAGCCACATTTCGGAAAAGTAGTCGGCGATTGACATGTCCAAACTGCGTGCTACCCTTTCCATGCAGCACCTTACTCACGCAGCACAGAAGTGCTCTCTGTCGTGCCAACCCCGCACAGGCGCCAGAACCCTGATGCAAAATTAGACAAAAACTAGAACGCTCTCCCTTGACAAAAAGAGGGCGACGGGCCAGCGGCGCAAAGTCGCTATTCGGACGACCCCGTTAGCAGTTGCTGCGGTGTTGGATTTCAAGATGGGGCCCATCGTGAACGTGTTTGTTCACCTGATTCTTTGAGCCCTTCCTTTGATGTGACGGAGTTGGCAAGATACGCCAGGGCCAGCACCCCCCTGAGGAAATCCATCGTACGCTGTAGACCATGCCGCGTTTCACGACCTTATCCCCACTATTTCGTAAGTAGTCCCCTCTTCGCATCCTGGTCAGCGGACATGTCCATTCTCCATTCTCCACTCATCTACCACTCTTGTCCCGTCTCGATGGAAACCTCCGCATGGACGGATCGTAAGGGCTACTCTATGTTCCGGTCGCAGCAATCCTTGAATGTTTAGTGCGGTACCGATGTTGTTCCCGCCCAATAACCTGCAGTCTAGTGCACACATTGACGTCACTGAGCACCACGCAGTTTTCCATGTTTACGCGTCTCTCCATATTCCTTTCTATCTGCGATGCTGACACACTGGCACTTGTCCGTCCCAGGGTAACGGCTGCGCTATTGAAAGGCAAGGTTCCACCTTATCCAGCGTCTCTCGTTTCAAGTTCGGAACCTCGCGGGCTAGTCGCAAGCTCGAGGCACCCAAATTTGATGGTTGATTTCCAGGATTCTCTGAGCTCTTGTGATCTATGATACGAGCGAGTCGTCATATTCTCCACTACAGCTTCGAGTACTGCGACCAGTCATAAATATTAATCTATTCGGTCCAATCTTACTGAACCATGAGCTTTGACCTCAACATGACATCAGTATGAACTCGGCACATCGTGTGGCATGACCTCAACCTGCGATTTACTTTGTCTGATACGAGATCCGAACTACGTCTCACAAAGTCCAGGACGGATTTGCACGAACGTTGTGGCTACTGTGGCGTGCGTGGAATGATGCCAGTATGTTCCGCTAAATTAATTTCTCGATATTCCGTTCCTGCCCGTTCGTTACCGGGGTCGTTCTCGGCGAGGAGCACGCAAGTATCGCGCGAGTGCCAATGTTCGCAGCCGATCCAAGGAACGTTTGAATTGAGACCCGGTCCCATTCAAAGCGCAGGAATTACCAAAGGTCCATAATACATCCAGGACGCGACTCCAGTCTCCACTCGGCGACCCAACCCGTCGTCGGAGGCCGAGAACATCCGCCTTCAATATTAAATATTAATCTTTGTCGAGGCTGTCTTCCGCTTCCGGCTGTCTGTTGACGAACCAATCATATCTGGGACTGACGTCCTAAGGGTGCCCTGGTTCATGCGATGAATGGCCATGGTTTTCCCGAACTCCCGAGAATGCCTCGTCCCGTTACGCAAGTACTCACCTGCACAGCCCAGCCTCGCCCTCGTCAATATTGTAACGGTAGTACCCATGGCTCGCACAGCCTCATGGAGATTGGGCAAAAACTGGAAGCGGCCAGAAGGCCCTCCACCGTGATACTTCGACTATGCTTGCAAAACGTGCCCCCGACGAGAGCGAATCCCTTGTTTGGCTTGTGCGGTCGTGGAAGTTCAATATGAATCTTGCCTATATGGACATGAGTGAGCCAAGCTTCATTGAAAGCATCTTTAAGTTAGTGCGCCGCAAAGGAAGAATCATGTACATAGTGGGGTGGGAAGTTGGCAATTTCCGGCTTATGTCACCATTCGCTTGGAGCCGAGTTACCCTTTTTGGATGAAGCTTAAGTTACTTGTTCTCCAGCTCAAATATTACTGTATTGTTCCAGGCTTACTCCGACGCGGCGACATTGGGAACCACAGCCGGAGATGTCTGTGCTCTTGTGACAAACCATACTACATACTTGGCACGCAGCAGTCCCGCAGTTGCAGTAATGCATCCAAGGGCAAAACGAATCAACTACTTGGCCTGACCCGCGAACACTCACATACGTTCTGGAGCGGTCTCTTACGGCAGATTGAATGAATTGTTCTAACTTCGATATCTAATCTGAGTTGAATGTGCGGCCTCGTGCCCTTCAGTGGTGGTTTTGTGGTATGAAGTTACTATAATTCTCCCTGAGTATTACACTCGTTGACAAACTTAGAAAGATCAAGGCCTTCAAGTTCGGTTGGTCTCATCCGTCGCCTACCCTGACAATGAAGCGTCCTCGGACAGTTCCTACTACGTGTCACAATCATATCGTCAGGTTTGAGATGAGCGGTGATTTTCCTGGAGGAAGTTGACTGCGGTCAAAACCACCACCTCTTCTAAGTTCTATTGTCCTCTCATTCGCCTCACTTCCGCTTATGTCGCATCAAGACTCGATAACGGTTCCTCCAGAACTGTCTGATCTCCTTGTGCACTGGCTTCCTGCATTTGGAGAGTCACCCCAAGTAGACACCGCAAGGGCCCATCTGAACGGGCTCGAAGTGCTCAGATAAGCCCGTCGTGAACACGGTCTATTGGCTATGAACAGTATTTTCGAAGGCGCGCTGTGATGCTGTTCACTTGTCTCCCTGCAGACGGACGTTGAGGCCGACCATCAAAATCATCATTCATTCTTGGCTGTTCCGTGTCTTTCATCCATCACGAAGTTGGTGGCTGACTTCCGTCTACATCGGCCCCTTGATCAAGCTTCGTTCTCCTACGCCCCCTAGCGCCTACAGCACGCCGGGCTCCCAAGGAGAATACCAGACCCATCGTTCACGCTTCCGACACGCAGTAGTCCTAGTTTGTTCAACATATCCGAGACCTCACGCGTGTGACCACGGTCTAAACTCAATACAGGTGCGTGGAACGGGTCTACGTACAGGAGCCCGTCGACGTCGGGGTGGACATTAAGCCCACTCACTTCGGACCAGTTCACCTTCGACATTCCTGGTGTGTATGTGGCACATCACTTTCATGACAGCTCCATTCTGAACTTCATCATGCTAACTCTGAATCCTTATCCCCTCGGCGCATGTAGAGGTTCACGTTGTTGTAGTCACGCGGATGGCTTCTTAAACCTGTTTGGGCTGATTGCCACGTCTCAAACCAGCTACAGCCTTCCAGATACAGTTCAGCAGTTTTCAAGGTGGTGTGCGTCACTGCAGTCACGTGGTGAACCATCTTTCCGATAGTCGGTGAGTGGTCGCGATGCATTCTTCTGTGGTTTTGTTCAGGGGTACATAGGCATGCACATGCATCCCACGCCCTGCGAACAGACTTCCAACCTTGTAACCCCCGTTGTCACTCCACTCTTTAGGGCATACATATATGTTTCCAAATCAGATACCCGCCATCTATCATATGTTTTAGTACCCCGCCTTTCCGCGACTAGTTGATTGATACTTCATAACGTGGAGATATCCAACATGCCGCAAACCCATCTGGCATTTCCTAACCGTGAGTTTGTTCCGCGTCGCGACATGGTCACGACCCGCTCTTTGACCGCAATGAGGAAGGTTATGAATCCATCAACCTACATAAAATCAACGTTATTTACCAACTGTCTTGCGTTATATGTTTGTTTTTGAAATAAGGCCTGTAGATCCATTTAACTACTTAAGCTGAGAACCTCTGGCATTGGCAGGGGTGCATCGCTGCATAAGTAAGTTACATGGGTACCGTTCCCAGTGTTGCTGGACACCCAATGAACACCTGACAGGCTACAACAGGATATCCTCCGGTACTACTAACGGATACCCGCGGACTTGATCTTTGGCGTCTGTTCGACCCTCACTGTGTAATCACACTCAAGTGTAGATGAACGTCAAACAAGCTTTTGACCCACCCCGTGGTCACCGTAGCCTCACCCAAGTACTTACTTCTTTGGTCGTGTGTGCACCCAATTGGCTCACGCTTGTCAGTTTGATCAACTTTGATGGCCCGTGGCCCTGTTCCTTCTCACCTTTGAAGAAGGCGCAATTCGGATTCGGAACCGTCGTCAGAAAGAAGATCTGCATGCGGCTAATGTCAGTGAAGCCTGTGACGACGGTTTCTTTTTACGCCATCCGACCCTCTTTCCATCGACATCATCCACCCACGCCCCAATCAGAAGCCACGACAACAAGCATCGCCGCACCCACGGTTCGGACGCGTGGAATGTTGGACTTGGTGAAAGGACGGAACGGACAATTACGCGAGATCTATCAATCGTACAACCTGCCATGGTTAAACTGGAGCTTCTCACGGACTTGGACCCACTCGACGTCGGCTCGATGTTGAAACGTTGACTGGTCGACCTACTAGTAGTACTTCCCCCTACTAGGTATACCACTATTAGAAGATATAGTGCATACGGCAGATTGCTCGATCCCCTCCCCTCGTGGGTACCCGTCCGGCGGGAGAATCACTGAGGACCGTCAATTGTGATGGTGTTGTAAGTTTCATATATCGTGATGAAACGCTTCCTCGGGTGAGTGAACATACACCATCATGATCGAGTTCTTGATCTCGTCGGTGACGCAGTTAGATATCATTGCGAGTCGATTGTACACATCGGTTCTCGACCGAGTATTGGATCTACGGTCTTGCGGGTTTGTGATTCCCTAGACTTTATTTGGTTGCGTACCGCGATGGACTTGAAGCTTGAACGATCATATTGAGACAGGCAGTCGTTCTGCAGTCGACTTGAATTGACCGTTGAACAGCTGCCTATCCTATTAATATTGTGAGTTGACCGTCTTTTCAGAACTGCCGGGGGCGGGCCGCCCAAACTTCCCGTCATTTGATACCTAGGTTGACGACTGTCGATGCACCGAATCTTGAATCATCGATTATCATTCGTCAACGTGTCATCGACATCTCCCGTAGATCACGCAGGGAGTTTTGGAGACGTTTACAAGTGCAAGCACCGCAGCGGTTCAGGCCTGCAGGTTTGAAGGAGGTTGGAATCTGTTTAGCGTGGCGTGCCTTCCATGCGCCTTCCTTACTCCCATAGAACAGGTTGCAGTGAAGGCGCTCCGGTTAATGAGAATTAAACTGGAGGAGGACAAAGCAACTGGAGGAGACGAGGTATGGCCACGCCTGCACAATCTACGATAAACGGTCTGACTAGTCCGTAGTTGGTCAACCGAGAGCTCGAAATCTGGAGGAAACTTCGTCACAGGAACGCCGCCCCATTCTTAGGTACTTCCACCGGTTTTGGCCAGTTCGGATCTGTTGCTTTGGTATCTTTGTGGATGGCACATGGAACTCTTCAAACGTTCATAGATTGGTATGATGGTGACCTTGCGATTGCTCATCGATTTGAGCTGGTGTGTCGAGTTTCGCACTTTCCAAACACGAAATCTGTCTCATGTTCGGACTGGCCTGTCAGCTAGTGGATATTGCCAGCAGACTGCTTTATCGTAAGTCCGTCAATGCACTATCGGGCGTAGCTTGCATGCACTGTGTAGGGGGAACAATAGAGAGCAGTAAGTGTATAACTTATTGAGGGTGCATATACTGATGTTTTAAAGGCCCTAGGAGCACATCGAGCAGAAGCACTAGAGGAAGGCCGAGCTGAGGAACGGGCTGCACTTGAGAGGGAACGAGAACGATATGAAGCAGTAAGTATGCGACTTGGTGAGGGTGCTTGTGGTGATTGTTATACAGGTCCTTCGAGTAGAACGAGAACAAGCCGAGGAGATCTAGACTGGTGACCAATCGACGGCTTGCCTTATAGTACGGTTTGGTTACCAGACTAGGGGAGATCCTGAGATTTAGGGAACAGCTCGCAGCGCAGTCACGGGGTGCAGCAGCAAACTAGTCGTCTCTTTCATGAATTTAGAAGCGGTGTGGAGCGCCCCATTGTCACGGTATTTTACAGTACCGACTCAGACAGACAGAACTCCTGATATAAACAGACAGCATTCGCCTATCCATCCGATAGAATCGTGACCCGGTCAGTCAACCACACCCTCACCCCGAAATCGTTCCTGCCCAAGCTGACAGCTCTATCATGAATCGCGATGCTATCCCAATGATATCCTACCTCTAGATTGGACCACGACACCGCCCATGTCCATTGAGTCCCCTCTAGCGAAGTTTAGCAGGTTACGTTACCAAATAACACATAGCATGCCGACAAACAAGAATACTACATCGCTCCGAAATTCAAGGAAAACGGGTATGCCCTATTGTTGAGGGTACGATATTGGCACATACTGAGGCGAATGTGATTGGTGATGCTGGGGCGGGTGATTTGGCGGTGGGTACGGATGCTGAAGAAACTGAGGGTATGGTTGTTGAGGATATGGTTGGCGAGGATGGGAGCGAGGGCGTGGAGGGGATCCATTCGTGAGAACGAGTGGGGTTGCTGCTTCGTCGCTAGAAAGGGGGTCAGCTTGGACAAGCAGCTCAGGTGTACTACCTACCCAAACACGGCCTTGAGCAGGTCATCAAGCATAGCCTCCTTCTTTAGCTTTTCTTCTTGAGCTTGGGTACGCGTCACTCTGCAGCAGATATGACATGTATATTCTAGAATTCGGATTCGCCCGGCTTACCTCAACTCTTCAATCAGAGCGGCATGGGTCTCTAGTGCATACCGCATTTTTGCCTTTTGAATGACATACTTTACGAGTGTGGGTGAGCGTCCCATCAGAAGTCCAGTGTGGGGATCGATAAGGTGAGCAAGATGTGGTGGTAACCCATCATCTTCGTCTTCGTCGTCTAACCCATCTTCTCGGTGCTCGTCTTCCTGAAGGGGAGGAGCGGCGTCAAAGTAGTCGCCGCCCGGACCGCCCGCTTCAGAGGGCGATCGAGGTTCGACCTTGAAGGTGTTAAACGCGGAGGGCGGCTCGGCTAATTGAGCATTTGAGGGAGTGGGCGGAGGCGAGTCCCCGCGCTTCCGTTTGCGAGATCCACCACGTCCAGAAGGAGGTGGGGGCATATTGTGCTGGATGCGCATGTGCTTTGCGAGGGCGTCGGAGCGGGTGAAGGACCTGTCGCATTCTTTTCATGGTCAACACGGTAGTGCAAGTGGAAACGAGAAAGCGCAAGACTTGCCTGGTCGAACACATGTAAAGGGCTTCTCTCCAGTATGCGAGCGGATATGCGAGATGAGCGCAAATCGAGAGGTTTGAGCCAATCCACGGCGATTGCATGTGGCCCATTCGCAAGTGTAATTGGACTTGTGAACGCCAATGTGCACTGACGTCCACATAATTAGCATTCCAAGGACGAAGATATGAAGAGGACGAGCGCTTACTGGAATGGATATGCTCAATGAGAGTCGGTAGGTGGGTAAACACAATTCCACAGTCCTCCCATAGACACGTTACAGTATCAGCACCTTGTTCTGCCGCTGGTGCGGTCGATGACGGTCCAGGGGATCCTGTTGTTTCGGCGGGCGCCAACGCGGTGGCATCCCCCATTTCACTTTCGGACGAATCGTCGTCATTCTTGAAAGACGACTGCGAGAAGGCTGGTGACGGCGAGCGGAAACCTGGTGACGGTGAGTACATGGTGGGACGCGTCGTTCGGAAATTCGACTTGTAGTCGGGGTCAACGACGAGGAGTGTATTTGTGGTTGTTAGGTTTATCCCTGTCACGTTCAACCCCAACACGGTCGAGTGACCAATGTACTATGCTAAGGGCCGTTCACTGGCACTGCGCACTTGTTGAAGACATACATCTCTTCAATTTAACTGGCAGGTCATTATAGTGATTCTGAGTGAGGCGACATCCATGCTCGACTCGGAGTAACATCTTTTGATATAACGATCGCAATGATCACCCCATTTCTGCATACTTATATACATACAGCAGTAACAAGGCGGCGGGGTGAACATGGAAACTGTATGCCTCTCCTTTTATATCAGCTACTCACTCGGTGACCTCCTGACTCTCGTTTCGCAGGCCAGTGGTTGTAACTTCATCGTGGGAAACAGCGTGGGCGGGTGAAATTTGCCCTGGAGGTCATGTGCAATGTGCATGATTCATCCGTGGTGATGATGCTCGGCTGGTACGTCGTTGGCACTCTCAGTCTCCCACAGCTGAGCAATCGTGATCACAGGTTGTCAGGACATCACTTACAGGAAGCTATCACCTATCCCCCTACTCTGACTTATGCGACTCCTCTTGTGGCTCCTGGTTACCAGCATTCGTGCGGCGGTCACCCTTGAGCCCCGGCCTCAGATCCCATCCATACAGTCATTCTCCCCTGATCCTTTTGGAGGGGCGTTTATTCTTACTCCAGAAACACAGATTCTCGTTGATGTGCAACATGCCTCTGATCGTGGCTCTCAGTCTAGTGGGCCAACCTTGCTAGACTTTGCGGAAACATTTCGCGGCGATTTAGTCGAGTTGACATCGTTCACAGTCCCTCCAGTCCGAGTTGTTTCCCTCAGCACGTCCATTTACCACCATAGCCCAACTATCATTCTCACACTGGGTTCCTCGGGTAGCCACACACTCTACTCGGGTTCTGCTACCGTCGAGGGTCATGACTTCTCCATTTCGAATGCCTCGTATGTAATATCTGGGTCAGGACCGATTGGTGCTTGGTGGGGAACTAGGACATTGTTACAGCAGCTGGTCTTGTCTGAGAACGGAGACGATGGAACATACCGCCTTCCTACCGGGAATGGCACGGACTGTCCCGGATGGGAGGTGCGAGGGTTTATGCTCGATGCTGGACGCCACTGGTACGCAACGGACTTCCTCGGTAAGCTCTTCTACATGCAGATCAGTACCGGCACCCAGCTTACATACCGTTTAGCTGATGTCTGCACATACGCGTCCTTCTTCAAGATTAACGAACTCCATATCCATGCCTCCGACAATCTCTGGATACCCTCACTGCTTTATGGCCCCGATTGGCGTTCACTATATTCAGGCTTCCGATTTCAGCCACCTCCTGACTCACCAGTCTTTGGTCTTGTTCCTCATCGTAACGAGTCATGGTCCTACAGCGACTTCGCTCGAATGCAGACGCGTTGTGCTCAGCATGGAGTGACAGTTGTTCCTGAGATCGATACGCCGGGGCACTCCCTCGTAATATCACAGTGGCGGCCTCAGCTAATGTTGAATGGGACGCCCGACTCCCTCAATTTAACCTACCCCGAAACCATACCCACGATCAAATCCATCTGGGAGCAATTCCTTTCTTGGTTCTCTTCTAACGAAGTCTCTATCGGGGCCGATGAGTATTCCTCATCGTTCGCGGATGCATACATCTCGTTCGTCAACGAGATGTCATCCTATGTTGGCCGAATGAGCGGAAAGGGCATCAGGGTATGGGGAACATACGAGCCAAGCAATACATCTTCCATATCGACCAACGTGACAATCCAGCACTGGGACTTCCCAGATGGTTCAATTCCAGTGTCTCTCCTCGACTCTGGCTATCGAGTGATAAACTCCGAGCAGGCGTTTCTTTACCTCGATGGAAAGATCCCTGCCGAGGGTGGTTTTCCTCAGACGCTCAATCTCTCACTACTTTTTTCCGGTGCTAGTGCACAAGGCGCTGGTTGGGCCCCCAATGTGTTCACAGCCAGTAATCCGGGCAACAACACGGCCTACAATAACCCAGGACTCCGTGGTGCCATTTTTGCGCTGTGGAATGACTGGGGTCCAAACGCCACGACGCCTTTGGAGACCTATTATCAGCTGTCGCAATCTCTTGCTGTTTTTGCCGAGAAGACCTGGTCAGGATCTGGGGCCCGCAAATCAGAGCTGACGATGGAGCAGTTTGAAGCCGCTTATCCTGCGTTGAATGCGCATGCTCCAGGGCAGAACCTCAATCGTGCCGTGAAAGGCATGAAATCGGGTGACGTGGTGTACGCCTTCGAAAGCGTTCCTTACTTTCCCTTCTACACCGGCGTGGACTCTGTAGGCCCCCCATATACCCTCTCGTTCAGCGTTCGCCCCACAGCAGCGGATGTGGAGACGACGGGGGATACTACATCCGCGCGGTTGTTCGAAGGGACAGATTCTGCTCTGCATGCCTCCTCTCTCACGTTTGGGTGTAACGAGGAGTACTATCCCCTTCCTCCTGTCTTCCAACTGGAAGCAGAGGTCTGGACAAACGTCACAATTCTGGCGACTAGGGAATATACGTACGCCACCGTAATCCGGGAAGGCAGTAATCCGGTGACGTATTGGTACCAGACGACTCTAAACATTTGGGGCGATTATCTCATGCAGGCCAACATGTCTTTTGCTGCACCGTCTGCGATTATTGGTAGTGCAGGGTTCGAAGGCGACATTGCGAACATAATATTGCGCATCAATTAATGACACGTTTTTGCATGTCTCACGCAATGGACTCAGGGATTCATAACTCGGTTCCTTCCGATGTACTCGAAGTTCACACCGTTAACAAACAAGCGCCCCATCATCATCGCTGCCTATTTCACTGTTCCCATGTCGATAACCCGATCGTGGCTTCCTGTGGTTTTCTCAACACAAATGTGTGTCTGTGCAATTTCTGATGGCAAAACGAGACTGCTCGACCCGTCGATTTGGCTCTTGTGGGAGGTGAGCGATTTTACCACCGTGTGATAGTTATCGATGGCAATCCATCTCATCCCAGTTGTCAGGTCAGGTCCTCGAAAGCGATATTCGATCCAAATGGTATCAATGCTCTTGATGTTGTTGATGATGCGCCACCTTCATCGCAATCCTGAGTGTGGTTCCTATCCCCGCGTCCAGACGCTCATACTTATGACGATCTAAGACGATCCTTGGTAGTGCATAAGCGCTACGATTCTATTTCTCTCGTCAGGGACGAGACTAAGTTGACGATGTCTGTGCTTACAGCTTGGTGGCTCCGCCAACCTGTGCTTCTAGAAAGATTTGGACAATTTTGGTCTCCGCGAACAGCGACCACGCTGGCTCAGATGCGGAATGTCTCTGAGTTCTCGCTCAATCAAAGTGCGCCGGCGCCACCGAATGCGATATTTCTCCCGACGTCCTTTTCTTCCTCCGTATAAAAGGGAAGCTGCTCTTCCGTCCTGCAACAACTCATAATCTTACATCTTCTCCCAGATTGCAAAAGATGCCTTTACGTTGTACATCTTCACCGTCACTATCACCGACAACTGTTCCTCGTGGCCCCGCCGTGACTCGGTCCCCACAGCTGTCGAAGGGATCGGATGCCCCAGATCCTAGCACTGCAGTTCTCTTGGTGCCAGTGTACTTTGGTCTTCCATATATTATCTACCCTTATCCTCAAGCGAATTCGCAATACATCCATTCAAACCATCACCAGTTGTGGTCTGTCTGCAACGATTGTTCCTTTCTCTCAGCACCGAACGCCTGTCCCTGGTGTCAGCTGTACCCGAAGCACCCTGAACATCGCTTTTGTTCCGTAAACTGTACTCGACTCGCCGCCCGTTGTGCACCGGGGCTCATCCCCCTTCCCCACCACAACAAATTGTTCGCCAACGGTAAGTCATCGACTTGCATCCTCGGACCTCTGCTCACATTCACGCTCCCAGTTGCGGCCCAATTTTTTGAGCATTGGAAATCTGCACTCAACCCCCGACTTCTAGATATTTTCATGATCAACTGGACAAAAAGATGCCAAAGAGACTTTGAAAGATACAGGTGAACCGGTCACTCTTTCCCCTTGATTTCCTCACGAACTAAGATTACAAATATACAGGAATGAGGTTGAAGCTCGCGGCCACTACAAACGCAAGGGTCTCTTTGCTGGAAACGAGCAGAAACGATTCCGGTGTGCAGCCCGCGCATGCACCTTGGGCGAGAGAGGAAATTTAGATCCTTGTGACAGCCAGATATGCGAACTTTGCGAAACGATATGTTGCGGTTTTGAACCCCATCTTGTTCGCAAACGTGATATACCTTGGTGAGTTAATCACGTTCTACTCCTTGCTGCGCAGAACCAAGGCCTAGATTGATCCTGTGTCAAAAACGTGTGACAGGAATGGCATTGGTATCAGACTTGGAGCTGGCATCTATACCAGCCATGCATCCTCAAAGTCAGATTTATTCGAGAATACAACGGTCGATCCAGAGCCCGCTAACGCAGTTTACTTTCAGGGCAGACGAGTACGCCGTGAATAGACATGATCCCGACTCCAGTGTAAAGGCGATGTTAGTCTGTCGTGTTGTCATCGGAAAACCATACAAGACACAAATCGAGAACCCCACGCTCAGGAGTCCACCTCCAGGGTTTGATTGTGTAGGGCGTCGTTTCTTTGCCTAGGAGTATTGCCTCGCTGACTCGGGCGCCCCCCTCCCTTGGTGTACAGGTTTTTGGGAAACCGGGATGGCGGAGCGAGTTCGAAGAGGACGAGTATGTGGTCTATGATCCGGACGCTATCCGTGCTGCGTATCTCGTCTTGTATGAAACTGGCCCATGACCAGACTCCTACCCAGCCGTGAGGAGGTCATTGTGCATGAGAGGGAGTCGAACGAACGACCCGCATTAGCATTATTAGATACTTAGATAATTAGATACTTAACTTAGGTTGTACTGCAGCCACCAAGAACACACATACACACACCAGAATTTTGACGTCATACAAATTTCAACTTGAGTCAAACGTCTCTGGTGCGCCCAGTACTACGACTCCTGGCACAACCAAATGATCATGGTCACAATCGGACAGTGCGAGGGTTCAAACGTTCATGCTCGATGCTGGCGCCACTGGTATGCAGCGGATTTCCTCGGTACGCTCTTCTACATGCAGATCAGTACGGTCATGCAGTTCACACACCTTTTAGCTGATGCTCTGCACATACGCGTCCCTTTTCAAGATTAACGAGCTCCACACCCATGCCTCGGACAATCCCTGGATACCCTCACTACTTTATGGCCCTGATTAATGATTGGCATTCACTATTTGGCCTGGACTTCCGATCTCAGTCGCACGTTGTTTCTTATCGTAATGAGTCATGGTCTTTCGCTAACTTTGCTCGAATGCAGGCGCGTTATGTTGTTCCTGAGATCGATACACTGGGGCACTCCCTCGTGATATTACAATGGAGGTTTCAGCTAATGCTGAACGAGACATCTGGCACTCCCAATTTGACCTATCCCGAAACTATACCCATTATCCAATCCATCTGGGCACAATTCATTTCAAGTTCTTGGTTCTGTTCTAACAAAGTTTCTATCGGCTCAGTGGGTACACCTCGTCATCCGCGGATACATCTCTCTCACCAGCGAGATATCATCTTATGTTGGCCGAATGAGCGGAAATAGCATCAAGGTATGGGATACATACCAAGCAATACACCTTCCATATTGATCAACATAACAATACAGCATTGACAACACAGCACTGGAACTTCCCAGATGGTTCAATCCCAGTGTCCCTCCTCTCCTCCAGCTATCGAGTGATAAATCCCGAGCAGGCGTTTTTGACCTCGACGGAAAGATCCCCGTCGAGGTTAATTTTATTCAGACGCTCAATATATTTCTACTCTTTTCTGGTGCTAGTACACAAGGCGCCCAAACGCGTTCACATCCAGCGATTCGGGGAACAACACAAGGGCCAATAATGACTCCGTGGTGCCATCTTTGTGCTGTGGAATGACTGGGGTCCCAACGCCACGACGCCGTTGGAGACTTTGTCGCAATCTCTTCCTAAGAAGAGCGGGCCAGGATCTGGCATCCGTAAATCGGAGCCGATGGTAGAGCGGTTCGAAGCTGCTCATCCTGTAGGGTCCCCATACACCCACTCAGCGTCCGCTCCAACGGCAGCGGATGTAGGGAAGACTGGGAATACCGCGTGGTTGGCCCAAGGGGGGGATTCAACTCTGTGTGCCTCCTCTCTCATCTTTGGGTGTAATATGGAGTACTATCCTATCTGTCCTGTTTTCCAACTGGAACCAGGGGTCTGTGCAAACGTTACAATGCGGGTGGCTAGGGAATACATGTACGGAACCATTGTCCAGGATGGTTTTTTTCGGTGACATATCAGCACCAGACGGCCAAACATTTTTTGGGATTATTTGGAGGCCAATGTGTCTTTTTCTGCGCCGTCTGGGACTATTGGAACTCCAGGGTTTAATAGCGACATTGCCGGTGTAATGCTGCACATCAGTTAATTAAATGTTTTGGCATCACGCAATGATCCCGGTTGGGCAGCTGACTGTTGTTGAACTTACATTCAGGAATCTGCAGCGAACTCGGCTCCTTCCGATATTTGAACTTCTCACCACGAGCGCCCCCCTCCCTTCCTCTTTCTATGTCAATGTCTGGATGATGGCTGTCCTGTATTTTCTCAACACAACTATATATGGGTTCTGTGTCTCATGGACGTGTTTTTTACAGGAGGTGAGCGGTTCTAACACCGTGGAATTTTTATCGATGGCAAGGCTTCTCAACCAAGTTAACAGGTTCCCGCAGTCACATTCAATCCAAACGGAGTTCTTTCAATCCAACGAAGATAGCATGTCCTGTCAAAGGCACGACTGGGGCCTGCAGGCCAATTCTGAGTAAGGTTACGGTTACCGTGTCATTGCCATTTGAGGAATGTCACAGCGTGCACCACACTTCTAAAGATCTATGATATTTTTTGCAGTGCATGCACATCATAACGCAGTTTCTCTCGTCAGCGATAAGTAAGATTATTTCGAAGATAATTGTGGCGTTGCTTCAGACCATGGGTACTGGACCATCGAAGCCTTGCCAACCTGTACTTCTCGCAAGACTCGGATTATATCGGCCTTTGGACACCGCTCAGCGGTCAGCGATCGCTGGCCTACGGATTAGAGGCTGTGGAATGCCTAACCCAATCAAAGTACGACGGCACCGAACGCGATGAGCCTTTCCCCTGTCTTTCTCTGTCTCGCTATAAAAGGCGTACGCTCCTGGCCTGTTCTACTTTTCAACAAGTCTTCATCTCACAACGTCTCCCAGATCGCAAAAGATGTCTTCACATTTTACGTCTTCGTCGTCTCCGTCATCGACAACTGTTCGTCGTGGTACCACCATGACTTGGCCGCCACAGCTGTTGAGGGGCGCGGGTGCTCCAGTGCCTAGCACTACAGTTATCGTGGTGCCGGTGTACTTTGGTCCTCTAGCTGTCGTCTACCCTTGTCCTCAAGCAAGTTCGCAATGCATCCACTCCAATCATCACCAACTGCAGTCTGTCTGCAACCATGATTCCTCACTGAATGCCTGTCCCTGGTGTCAGCGGCACCCAAAACACCCCGAACATCGCTTCTGTTCCGTAAGCTGCACTCGAGACGCCGCCCGCAGTGCACCAGGACTCTTCCCTCTTCCCCACCACAACGGTTTGTTCGTTGATGGTGAGTCACGGACATGCACCCTCGGACCTCTGCTGACATCCTCGCTCTCAGTTGCGGCCCAATTTTCAAAGCAATGGAAATCTGCATCCAAACCCTGGCTGCTCGACATTTGTATGATCACTTGGACCGAAAAATCTGAGGGAGATTTCAAAAGATATAGGTGAACTGGTGACCATCTCCCATCGATTTTCTGACAAAACTGAGATAATAAATGTACAGGAACAAAGTTGAAGATCGTGGGTGTTACAAAAGCCAGGGTCTCTCCGTCGGAAACGAGCAGAAACGATTCCGATGTGCAGCCCGCGCATGTTCCTTGGGCGAGAATGGAAACATGTTCCCTTGTGATGGTAAGCAATGTGAGCTTTGCGAAACGATACGATACGGCTTTGAGCCGCATCTTATTCGCAAACGCAATTTCCCTTGGTGAGTCGTTCTCGATTCAGCCTTCGCTGTGCAGAAACACAGTCTAGATTGATTGGGAAATGTGTGTGACAGGAATGCCGAAGGTATCAGACTTGGAGCTGGTATCTATACCAGTCATACCTCTTCAAAGTTAGGATTTCTTCAAGAATACAACTATCGGTTCAGAGCCCGCTAACGCAATTTACTTTCAGGGCAGACAAGTACGCCGTGAATAGACATAGTCCTCACTCCAGTGTGAAGGCGATGTTTGTCTGTCGCGTCGTCATCGGAAAGCCATACAAGACACAGCGCGAAGATCCCACGCTCAGGAGTCCACCTCCAGGGTCTGATTGTGTAGGGCACCTTTCCTTTGCATAGCAATACCACCTCGCTGACTCCGACGGCCTCCGTGGTGTACAGGTTTTTGGGGAACCGGGATGGCAGAGCGACTTCACGGACGACGAATATGTTCTATGATCCGGACGCCATCCGCCCTGCGTATCTGATCTTGTATAAGACTGGCGCGTGAGCTGCTTGGCTCCGGGGTGCCCCGACCATTTTTTTTCTTGATATACAGCTGCTAGGCATGGTCATTTTTTTCGGACTAGGGACCGTCACTGTCAGTGTCCCCCCCCGTTGCATCACACTATTTCGTATTCCGTCACGTCATTGTGGTCCAAACAGGACTCTCTTTTGTATCGCCGATCACAACATGGGTATGTCGCAGCAAGATCGTGTACTAGGGTTCTCCCCATGGTTGCCCCATATGCTGGGCATTCACGCTGTAACTTGCTGTAACTTGCTATTCGAACTCTTGTTGGAACTTTTAGGACTACCGGCCAAGTTATCGCACGGCACAAATTTCAAGCCGAGTTTCATTTGATTTAGTTTTCCGGGCGTACCTGTAATTAAGGATTGGATCATATCCTCCGTCGTGGTGTTATGCATTCGGAATTGTGTATTTTTTTTTGACCAACCCGAAGTATAAAGGTGCTTTTTACTGGTGCCGTCGCCCGACCCGGTCCACCTTGAAGCATCTTCCCACTGCTGGCTCTTTGTCGCCGATCGCCACATAGGACAGGCATCTTACTACAGCATCCTACAAATAGCTGGGTTCTCTCGTAACCCCACATGCACACACGCTACATGAGCTGGCACTTGCATGCGCCCATCTTGCGCCCATCTTCTTCTGGATAGAATTTTTGGGACGATCAGCCGTCATTTGATTTGGCTGTATGATAGGTACCAAGCGCAAAGATTGCATGGATCATATCGTGCCGTTGACGTTCAGAATTGCCCATGATTTTAGATCTAAAGGGTATTTCTACCAAGTGCCGTCGCTCGACTTGTGTCTTGGTACACCATGCATAGAATTCGAAGTTTCCGGACCGTCACATCAGCTTGATCACCCAGATATGTCATGCTCTCGCACAAAGACGGCGGCATGGGGGGCCTCAAGGCCTTTGGGTTTGGATAATTTCCGTCGCGCTGCCGTTATGATCATGATCCAAGTTAGAAATGATGTACGTAGATTCTGGCTTTGTGGTGCATCCTCGTGGCTCACTCGATGACACTCATGGTTATCGGAGAAGTCGTGTGCGCCATCCTCCGCCGTCCTGGTTGTCACGATTCGATCAGATATTACGTATTGGAAGTCCGCCAAATGATAACAAGCACTGAAGTGAGACGGTGGATTCATAACTTTACGCACAGTCCGAGCAGAGTACGCGTGACGCGTCACCATGGGCACCTGCACTACGACGTCAAATCCGCCGTGATCACCATTCTACTGCGGACGCGGAGCCAATGACGGGTGCCCCACAGCACTCCCGACGAAGGCGGTGTCGGGCCATTCACATGATTCAGTCAGATCACGGTACGCTCTCGGTTGAAACTTTGAAGTTCCGTAAGTGTCTCGCACTTGATTTGAAATCGGAGAGGAACATGTGAGGAACGGTCGCTACTTTGTGAGGTCGGCGTGGCTCTGCGGTAATCCCTCCCCCCCTCTACTGCTCTAAGCTTAGTATTGGCTGACTTCGTATGAGGTAAGTCGGGTCGATTTGTCTTAGTACTCTGAACTGCCACTTTGCGCTCCATGGGAGCCAGATAAACGCATCCGTGGCCGTAACCAATGCACAGTCCGAGGGGCGTGAGTATACAGACCACACTGCAGACCCTAATAAGCTTGAATGTTCCCTTTACGTGGCAAGCCCATGAGGCAGTGACAGGAACGAGTCTATGGGTCATAGATGATTCATGATTGCTCTTATCCTTGTGGAGATTTTCGCTGGGTGCAAGTGGAGTTGCGGGGTTTGTGCTGGGGGTTAAACTGGGACTGCGGGTATGTACATACGATGGGATATTTGGGGGACATTTGATGCTCAACGGAAGAGGGTTGTCGGGAGTCGCTGCTGGGTCACGGTGGGAGTTCTCGGATCTTGGCAATGCCGTGTTGATCAAGGGCGGTTGGCTAGTTGGGCACCATGTGCGGACTCTGGGGAGATCATATTCATCGTTGTCGCACTTGGGAATTAGGCCGACTATCGCCTTATAATCAAGATAAGTCGTCCTGCGCAGTGCTGGTGACTCGGAGGGAGAGACTTGGGTGTGCGGTCGTGGGAAGAAAGGCGGGCCGAAGCAACAACTACTAGGGGGGGGGTCACTTTGGCAGAGGACCGAGGAAGTGGATTGCCTCAAAAGAAGCCCCGAGGGCAATGAGGTAGAGTCATGTATTTGGAAGAATTGATAAGGAAATTGAAAATTATATTACGAAGTCACTGGAAGAGAGGGCAACCCAATACAGAGAGTGACTCTGCGTGACAGATACGATGCATTGCCATTGGATAGGGGAGCTATCGGAATCGTCAACCCGGCGTGACATGGCGTGACAGCAATCATCCAATTAGAATGTGCGATACCCAAAAACGGGTTACGTACCCCACATGCTTAAAAGGGTGTCTCTCGCGAGTGCCTCGAGGTTGGCCTCTACTCTCCCGTTAGTCCAACATGCGAGGTCTCACTACAGTCACTTTCGCTCTTGCTGGCTTAGCCGCACACGCTCTCGCTCATTCCACTCCTCCTCCCCTCTCTCCATCCAATACAGCCCCACGCCGAAAGACTCTCGGCTTCGGTCCCGTCCTCCCTCATGCACGCTTTGAGACAGTCAACGCGCCTGCTGCTGCTGGCCTGGGCCCTCACAATGTCCACACCGATCCATACGCAGTCGCACGTCACTTCATGACTCAGTACAACGATCCCGAGTCTGGTCGGGCGTACGTCATCCGCCCGGATTCATATACTGACAAGGCCACCGGCGTCACACACATCTACGCCCGCCAAATCGTCGGCGGCATCGAGGTCGCCGATGCCCACGTGAACTTGAACATCAAGGATGGCAGGGTCTTGAGTTTCGGTGATTCCGTGCGTGTTTTGGCTCTATCGTTGTATATTATGATCCCATCTTGACCCGACATGCCTCTAGTTCTTCCCTGGTGGCGTGCCCACCCAACATGCAAAGACGTTTGTCCACCCCCACGCAGAGCACTGCGCCCAGCTCTCTTCAGCCCTCTCTTCCCACCGCACCCTGCTCCATTCACCCTCCGTCACACAGTCCCACATGGACTCACACGACCATGCAAAGGTCAGAGAGGGTCTCGCCACACTTGAACATCTCCACTCTTCCAACTGTGCCAATGTCCCCTCTTTTGGCCCTGCCGGACACGTCGGCCTTGACATGGACCCAAGGATGCCTCTCTTGGCCTTCCTTGCCTCTGCCCTCCCAGAGGATCACCCCGAACTTGGCTCCGTCCTCGACAACGCCGAGGAACATGCCAGCAAGATGGTCATGACTTCAGAGACCCACCTGCTTGGTGACCATTCGACCCTAGGAATGAGTCTGAACAACGTCCCTGGTGCTGTCAGCGAGGTGAAGGCACGGCTTGTTTGGGTACAAGTTCCATCCGAGAATGGTGTTCACCTAGAGTTGGTCCATCGAGTGAGCAGCGCCAGCACACAGATCTCTTTCGTTGTCTGGATGCTAACATACTTCGAACGCACATAGTTCGAAGTGGAGATGGAACACAACTGGTACGAAACGACCGTGACAGTGTCGCTTCCACACCGCATCGTGAGCGTCGTCGATTGGGCGAGCGACTCGCCAATGCCATTGCCCGTTGCAACCGAGGAGGGTAAGTACCCAATGTCGTCCCCCTCATTGGTTTGAGCTAACCTTGGGTCCAACTTCCTCTATCTACCACGGATTATGATGACGCTCGTCTCCTGTAATATCTTGCGTACACGCTCACTTTGCGGACGTCTATCATATGTAGGCGAACTGCTCCCGAATTTGGGTGCATTCGTTCCACCGGGGTCGAACTTTGACACCGTGTCCTCCGCACCTGGGCTAGGCCGTGGACCGAGGTTTGGTAAAGCGCTTGCTGGGAAGAAGCCTAAGAAAGGATGTCATGGAAAGGAGGAAGGTACGTTCGCCGCTATTATCCCCTTGCCGATCATCTAGCCCTCCATCTGTACTTGCCAAGCTAACTCGGTGGTCTTGGTAGCCGCCGAAGCTTATGCTCCAACCCCAAAGAACCCTCGACCGCCCAAGTTCTCGAAAGC
>MU120958.1:0-11818 GCA_014904835.1 Paxillus ammoniavirescens | reverse complement strand
TTTTGACCAGCGTGCACGGCAGCCTGTGCATGGGGAAGGCGTGGGTTTCCATGCCGGTCACCCATCGACAGCCCTCGAAAACAGGGTAGAGCACGCTTATCACACGCCGGTTCCTTCGAGTCATCACACGAAATATACCATGCAAGGCTCCCGCCGAACAGGTAGGGCACGTTCGCGAACAGACCCTGGCACCTTACCGGCAAGTCTATCCTCGAGCCGTGGAAGGAACACTCAACAACCAGGCCACCAGCCATCGAACATCCCAAGGAGGATCGGAGTGTCCCCGAGCCCAGCTCCGTACCGCCCTTCAAACGGTGCCCAAGTTTCAGACAGTGGCTCGGACCCCGGGACGGTGAACTCTGGCCAACGCGATAAACGAAAATTATACGTCACAAACGCGGAAATAACATCATCTTCGAGCTCAGAGAGTCAGAGCTCCAAATCTCCTTCTACGAACCCAAGGACGCCGTCGCGAGCTGACTCACAGTCATCGACGGAAACCAAACTTAGGCCGCCGCGTTTTGGCCTTGGATTGGGATTTTCTGGCGTCAACGATCCGAAAAGCTCCATGAGGTCACCACAGGCTTGGTCGACGAAGATACCAACCATAGAGTCGTCTCCAATCCGCAGCCGTCGTATCGAAACACCAGATGACAGAGGACCCACTCGCGATGGCATACCGAAGGGGCACGATAGACCCCCCTCCCGAAACGCACACGCAGATAGTGCTGAAGGCCAACGTCGGCACCGGGAGTTGCTATCGCTCGTGGAAGCTGCGACTTATGACTCGGAACTCTCAAACGAATGTGATAGCCTTGCAAGTATTTCCAGCGGATACGATCCACTGCCAGCGAGTGGGCGCGGCTCTGATGGGTTTGACGAACAGTACGCTACGTCAGCGGGATCCCGGAGCTCTTTAGCTTGTGATGACTCTGGTTCTGAATACTCCCCAGCAGAGGAACATGACGAAGAGGCAATCCGACGTCCTTCGCTGAGGCGAGAGCGCACACAATCATGGACTGTGTCTGGGGTGCGGCAAAGCCGGGTAGACCTTTTTCGTGATAGTGGTGGTTGAGTGAACCCAGCTCTCTCCCACAGTTTTGTCTTCTCACCTCCTCTTAAAACCTTTTCTGCCTGTAGATAATCAGCATACACCCAAGGCATCATCAAGCTCTTCTTTCGTTCGACATGACAGAGATTACGACCAGATACATCCGTCCAATCAGCCAGCGGACGACTTTGCGGAGACAGAATCGTTGATTCTTACTTCAGACGAAGATTCCAGTTCACTAGAGGAGTCTCGCGGAGTCTCCGAGCGGTATTCCTCCGAATTGTCACGTATAATGGCGGCTTCAAACGAAGCGGCCGCACAGCAAAGCCAAGCCTTCGGAATCGGTTCGTCTTTGGGCTTTGAAGACCATCGACCTGGTGCCACATCGACGCTGCCTCATGCAGATAGCGACTTGTCGTCAGTTGGAGGTGAGGGGTGGCAATACCAATGTGATGACCTCGATACGGGATCGCTGTTACAACAACTAAGTCGCCCAGACACAAGTGGATCTAGCGATAAACAGTCTTTGGCGGAGGAACACCCGCTGATTTCTTCTCAGACGCAGTCAAGCATGTCCCAGGAGTCGATCTACTCCACGCAGAACTCCCCGACACGGAGAGAGACGATCATATACGAGTTTCCTTCATCTTCATTGACCGAACGTGACCACAAGTGGGGAGAATTCGAGCGACATGTACTCCATTGCTACGGCGGAGAAGAGAGTCGAAGACAGCGATTCGTTTGGGAGCTCGCCGATTCTGAAGAAAACTTTGTGGGGCAACTGCGGAACATGGTACAGTTGTTCATCTTGCCACTGAGGGCAAGAGATACCAGATTTCTCACCACAGTCACTTCTGCCCTTGCTGGCCGGTCTCGCATCTTCCCTTTCTTTCCACCTAATTCAACTCCACGCCGAAAGTCTCTCGACTTCGTTCCCCCCTTCCTCATGCACGTTTTTGCTGCTGGCCTGCGTCCTTATCCACACCGATCCATACGCAGTTGCACGCCACTTCCGAGTAACGACTCAGTACAACGATCGCAAGTCTGGTCGGGCATGTCATCTGCCCGGATCCCTATACTGCCAAGGCTACTGGGGTCATATACATCTGCGCCCTCCAAATTGTCGGCGGCATCGAGGTCACCCATACCCACGTCAGCTTGAACATCAAGGATTGCAGAGGCTTGAGTTTCGGTGATTTTGTCTGTATTTTGGCTCTATCCTCGCACCTTGTGTTCCCGTCTAGACCCGACATTCCTCTATTCCTTCACTGGTGGCGTGCCCGTGCCCGCCCAACATACAGAGGCGTTCGCCCACCCCCACGCAAACTACTGTGCCCGGTTCCCCTCCCTATCTTCCCACCGCACCCTCATCCATTCACCCTCCTCTACATAGTTCCACATCGCCTCAAATGGCCATGGGAACGAAGCAACCCGTCTGGCGCATGAGGCAGATTCGTTCACTGGAGGCCAATAGGTCGGGAGAGGGTCATTTCAGCCTCGAGTTTTGTCTGAGCACCTTCGCTGGAGCTATTGTATTTCCCGACGCTGGTAGCTACGTCACGGCATCATAAGCTCTGCAATGCCATTGAATACTTCTCCTGGGGGTGACTTGCGACGACGTCAGATATCCCGACCGCAGCGACTTCAAACCCGAGAGGTTCTCGGACTCGGACGGCATGCTGAACAATGATACCGTCAGCTGTGTCTTGTGTTGCGGGGGAAGCATCTGCTTGGGCAGACACCTTGTTGATATCATGCTTCCCTCTGGTCGGCCATCGCATCTGTGCTGGCGCTGTTCCAGAACCAAGGATACGACGCTCATTTTGCCGACTCGGAGCCGAGGTGGACTTCTAGCGTTACGAGGTCCTTGCCACATTAATCATCGAGTTCCCGAATGCCTACGGGTTCTCTGGCAAGCATTTGGCAACGGTAATCTATGTATACATGTGGATTGCACTGTCAAATTTTTGTCCTTCGATGTTGGACTCTAATCCATCGCCGGTACTTGATTTGACACCCACACCCACACTCACACCTTTTAGTTTGGGAGGACGTGGCTGTAAATATATATAATGGAGCGAGGAAGGATGATACAGGTGCCTGCAAAATTCAGACGAGTAACCTGCCCGTTCATGAGCATAGACTGACCGCCCTGGTTGTGAGGTCGGCAGTTGTCAATAATCAGGTAGGCATCGTCTTTGCAGGGCTCGAGATTTGATACTGATTCTTATGCAGCTTGCACTCCATGGCGTTGAAATGCGGGGGGATAATCAATACACGCACGTCGCTGGACACAGGAGCTGGCCCATCAGGGGCTTGAGGTTAATAACTGCGTATTACATCCTCGCCGTTCACTGGATTCAAGGAAGCTCACGCGTTAGGATGCGCTTTGAGGTCTCGAGGGAATCGATACATGAGGCTCTGCTCGTCACTCTTCTGTGTCGAACGGGGGGTCGGAAAGCATCTAGACTTGGATTGAACATTGAAACTTACGGAGAAGTGCTAGGAGGCAAGTGTTTTTATGGCCGCCTCGGGAGCCATATGAATAGTCATAGCCGGTGTCCAACCTTGTAGTGATGTCAGCATACGAACAGTCAGTATAGAAGTTCTGGGGCATGTCTCGGGTCCCGGTCAACCCTCAAGCTTACGCCCTCTACTGCACCCTCCTGAAACTGAGGCAGGCCCTGATATACGATGTGCCACTTCTTGACTACTTCCCGCTGTTGAACAAGGATGTTCGCTATGTCGAGGTAATCGATCTCGCGCAACGTCGTACACTGCATGGTCGTGCCAACTGCCTGGTCCTTGATATACTCAGACCATACTGATCGATGGAGACAGCCTGGGGACTTTCGAAAACCCATGTTT
The DNA here is from genome assembly GCA_014904835.1 of Paxillus ammoniavirescens. Lineage (NCBI taxonomy): Eukaryota > Fungi > Basidiomycota > Agaricomycetes > Boletales > Paxillaceae > Paxillus > Paxillus ammoniavirescens. The sequence goes on along the minus strand of MU120958.1, from coordinate 7,899 downwards.
CTGAATCTTCAAGAAATTTACGGTGAAATTGTCAGCATAAGTGGGGAAGTCCAGCACGTTTGAGTACGTCTTCCGTATAGTATGGGCCTTGAAGTTGTCCACAGCATACCTCCGTAACCCTACAATGGGTGAGCATGATGAACTTGAGGCATCGCACCATCGAACCTTGGCTGTAACGGCCCGGGAGGCGAAGCGGCAATTTATAGAACGGACGATCAAAATGGAAAAGGTAAGATGCTGCCGTAAGCAGAATTCAAAAGCGGCCGTGGCCCGAACTCCGGCAACGCAAATCTCAGAGCACCGAAATTCTCTCAGTTTCACGACAGGTAGCTTCGACAGGCCTGGAGGAACCACCAGCGGATCGGATTTCATCGATAAGCAAGTGAGGACCCGGGCCGGGATGTACTGCATTGAACAATCCTTTCCTTTGTCAACATGCCGTTGACCCGCCTTTTCCTCTTACTGTGAACCAGGTGCTATTCTCCTTGGGCTCTCGCCGAAAAACGACAACCTTGGTGGTAACGCGGTACGATCGCGCGGTGTAGGGCTTTAAAATACACTCTCGACCTTTCAGTACGATGTGTGCACCCCACTCGCCCGCCAAGGTACCGACAGATGAGCCACCAAAACAGCTTTCCCTGACTCGCAAGTTGGTGTTGTTGTCGGTGTTCTGTCTCGCAGAGTTTTTGGACGCATTCAACAGCGCAGCACTCTTCACTGCCATTCCTGTCTTGGAGGGATCGATGGGTATCACGGAGAGCGAGTCAGTCTGGATCTTCAGTGCATTTCAACTCACTTTTGCTTCTTCCCTCTTGATCGTATGTTTGATTACCATGTTCACATCGGGACACATCTAACCTGCATTCCTAGAGCGGTCGCATCAGCGATGTCTATAATCCAAGTAAGCACCCCAAACAGTCCAGTGAACTGGTTTATTGAATCAGCATTAGAAAAGCTCTTCATTGGAGGCGTCTCTGCTCTCGGGATTCTTTCGGTCGCGGCTGGTTTTGTCAATGACAAGATCCCGATCATTATACTCAGAGCATTAATTGGCATTGGTAAGGCGTGGATCACCGATGTTAAATACCTGTGCTGACAGTGTGTAGCGTCTGCTATGACGGTACCATCTGCCCTCACACTGTTGGTGAATGTTTTTCCAGATCCCCTTCACCAAGCTCGAGCGCTCGGCGTATTCGGAGGGTGTACTGCGGTTGCAAATGGTGAGTGTCGGGATTGCGTCTGGGGTTGGAAGAGATTAACTTGTGGTGGATAGTGCTTGGTCTGCTCATCGGAGCCATGTTCGTGCAATGGGCATCATTCCATTGGGTTTTCTGGTTTGTCGCCCTGATCGCCATTCCGGTCGCTCTGGCCTGTCTATTCATCATCCCCCCTGAAATTGCCAAGTCTGATGCTAAACCTAACACGCGTACCGCGAAATGGAAGTGCCTCGACCTGATTGGAGTTTGCTTACTGACTGGTACGACTTTCTTCCGTCACATGTAAGCAAGCCATCACGATCTTGCTAATAGGGCACTTCTAGTCGCAATGATCCTTTTTATTTTCGCACTCACGTCTGGATCAGCGGATGGTTGGGCCACTGCACAAGTTTTAGTTCCATTGATCATGTCGGTCTTGGTGATTGCTGGGTTTTTCTATTGGGAAACTGTGATTCCTGTTGATAAGGCAGCAATGTAGGACGCTCGGTCGCTGCTAATGTCTGTAGGTTCATTTCTTTTCTACCTAGACCTCCTTGCACGTGGTTCTACCACAACTTCTCCGTCCTGTTTGGTTTGGCGTTGTTGCCGTTCTTGTGGTGGATTGCTGTGTTCACCATTTTCACCACCTTGTGGCAAGATATCTTCCATTGGTCCGTCATCTCGACCGCGATGCACATGTAAGTCTCCAAACCTTCGCAAAGCCGCAGTTTTCTCATATACCATCAGGCTTCCTATCGGCGTGACGGCCTTCGTAGTGAGCTTCACTGGATCTCTCTCCAGGGTGTTTAGTCCAAAGTGGCTCATCCTGACTGGCCTCTCATTTCTCGTCGTCGCCACCATACTACTTGCCTTCGGGGGCGGGCGACCCGACCAATACTGGCCTTTTGTATTCCCTGCATTCGTGCTCGGCAGTGCTGGTGCGATGATGACATATACCCACACTAAGTAAGAGCCGCGTGCCCTTGTCATTTACGTGAGGCTGACAATTTTGGGATTTGCAGCATCGCTATTTTCCAAGCTGCACCAGCATCTATGGCTGGCACAGTTGGCGCCATCCTTAACGGGGCCTTTCTGTTTGGCTCTGCGATCGGGCTTGCCGCAGTCGGCTCGATCGAAACCTCAGTAGAGGCTACTCACGGTGGTCCACAAGAATATTATGGACGCGCCGCGGCTTTCTGTTTTTTGCTGGGGATCGTACTGCTTGAAATTATCTCCGTCTCCTGCTTCTACCAGAGGAAAACTGACCACCTCCTACCTCCTACATTCACTGACCCTGTTGGTGACAACGCCGCAGTGCAGCAGTCGCAAGAAAAAGCTGACAGGATTAACAACGTCAAGCATGACGCAAAGACGATCAATGGGGAGACGAGTAACTCACCTTTATAAGATGACGGTGATATTCTCTTGAGGTTTGTATCCGAAGATTCTCATGCTTTTGCTTTTGTCTATCGTGTTCGTTCGTGATCATCGACTTAGCCTAGTAGTAGACAGCATAGATTGGCAACATCATTGTATGCATATGAACGATTACAGTGTTTGGTAGCGTGAGACCATCGCCGTCTCACCCAATCTACCCAATTTAACACATTAATTTGTACTACTACACACTATGTTGTGATACCTCAACTGATGCATACCTCTATTATTCTTCTCTAGTCACCAACGAAACCCAACCTAAAAGCTGCCCGAAAGTCCTCTTATACGTTCCACTGCTCGAGGTGCAGCCTCAGGTCAACATGAGATTCAGAGGTCTCACTACAATCACTGTCTGGCATACATCTTGCTCTTCCACACCTCCCCTCTTTCTACCCGATTCAACTCCACGCCGAGAGACCCTCATGCGCGTTTTCAGATAGTCAAACCTACTCCGATTCATACACAGTCGTACGCCACTTGATGACTCGGCACGGGCACATGCCATCCGCCCGGCCTCCAATACTGACAATTTAAAGGCCACTGGCATCACACAGATCTACGCCCGCCGGGGTGTTGGCAGCGTGGAGGTCACCGATGCCCGCGTCAACTGGAATGTGATGGTAGTTTGGGTGATTTCGTGCGTCTCCCGTCTAGACTTGACCCGAGATCTCTTAGTCCTTTCAGGCATCCTTTCCGTTGCCTCCCAGAGAACCACCCCAGTTCATCTCCGCACTCGACAACGTCGATGAACATCCATGTAAGATAGTCATGATTCCAGAGATCCATTTCATCAGTGACAATTCAACACTAGGAATGAGTTTGAATGATGTTCCTGGCGCTGTTAGTGAGGTGAAATCGCGACTTAGGCGGGTGCGAGTTCTGTCCGAGAACGGTGTTCACCTGGAGTTGGTTCATTGAGTGCGCAGCACCAGCACAGATAGCCTTTGCTGTATATATGCTAACATCCATCAATCGCACATAGTTCGGAGTCGAGATGGAACACAACTGGTATGAAGCCACTGTCACAGCGTCATATTTGTGAAACCCACCCCCCGCAATACCTCGCATGTGTAGGCGAACGGCATCAGGAAAACCCTCTTATCTGAATTCTGGAGAATTCTGCAGGATTCATGAGAATTAGGTAAATTCTGTCATAATTAATTGAGATTACCAGATTTGGAAGTGCGGTAAGTCTGAAAAAGACAAATACACATGGCAGGAGTCGAACACGCGGCACCAAAAAATCATAGCAACCGTACGATCTAACCATTACACTATAGTCATTACAGTTTATAGCTGATCACCAGTTAATTATTGAACTACTAGCAGAACACAATAGACAAAGGTTGTAAGGTGCATTAGCATTGTTTTGCTAATGGTTGTGGACTTAATAGATTTTCGATGTTTTACGAAATCATGTGACAAGTTGAACTTCACGCCACTTCTGCTGTGTTCAACGTTCAACATCCTCTACCACTGCCGTCGACCCAACCATGCCCTCAACAGCACCTTCATTCCACCCACAACGTCCCGATGTGTACCACTGACTCAGAGGCACTCAAAATATCTGCCACAAACCGATCGACTCAACAACAGGCCCAATACCTCAAAATCACTGGCTCAAAAGCACACGGCAATGTAGACAGCCGTAGTGAGTTCGATATGCAGCACACACACACAGGGTGCAAGGTTTGTTTTATTCTCTCTTATATTTATTTAATACTTATTTAATACTCTATCTCAGACAGCCTCCGTTAGGTGGGTCGCCCCCAACATGAACACAGGGTTGATGACGACAGGGCCATGGGATGACGGGACCACAGGACGAGGGGATCACAAGACAACATGAACAAGACAACAAGATCTTGGGGAAAACGAACATCTCAAAGCGGCACCACCGACTCCGCAATAAAGCCACGACGACGCGGACGTGCCACCTACAGCCTTAAACCTAGGTAAGTACAGTAGTTCATGAATTTACTGTATTTAATGTTCATACCCCCTTCTGCTCAGCCTCAGCCTCTGCCTCCCTGCACATTCGTGTTCGCTCACAGCCACCTCAGTGATGGCCCACAAGACAAGGTTAGGTAGGTCCACTGCCCCTTCCACTCGCCCCCCACCCCCTGCATGTTCGCATTCAGCAGCACATGCTGGCGCTCACCCACCCCCAACCCGCTCCCCCTCTGCCGCGCTGAAACGTGAAGACGACCCGACCATGAGATGGGAGGGATGCGAACAAAGGGACACGAACGTAGGGACACGAACAAAGGGACACGAACGTAGGGACACGAACAAAGGGACACGACCAGTCGAGGCAACAAGATGACCAGGGGAACCACGAGACGAAGGGACGACAACACAGGGAGCACGATGGCAAGGTGACAGGGGGAGCACGATGGCAAGGTGACAGGGGGACCACGAGACGACAGAGGACCAATGACGACAGGACTGGGGAGACAATAAGATGAGGGGACAACATGACCACGAGATGAGGGGAAATCAACGAAGGGATGACGACAAGACTAGGGCTGCCAAAGTTCAGTCCAGAACCTAAGGTTCGGACCTGAACCTCTGAACTGAACCAATAGGTTCAGGTTCAGTCCAGGTTCAGGTTCGGCCTGTAGGTTGGAGGTTCAGGTTCAGGTTCGGGCCTTCCGACTTTTTTAATACTTGGTCCGAACCAGTTCGAACTAGTTCGAACCTTGTATATTTGTGATACCTGGTACCTTACATTGTGACTGTACAGTTGTGTCCTAAAATGGTATTATTGCTCAAACCTTATTGGTGCCAGGCCACACAAATACCCAAACTTGCCCTACGGTACCACTTTGTAGTACATCATGGCCAATCCAGACCAATGTGCAGTCAATCCAGATGGCACACTCAAAGATGCCTCTGAAATCATATTCTATGACTCTGAGGGTGATGATCAACCAATCCCCAAGCATTCCGTAATTAATCTGACATCTTCTCAAGATCAAACTTCTTGTGCTGCAAGAGGTAAGTCAGTTCGCAAATCCTGGATCACCCTCGATAGGCTAATCAAATTTATCTCTCAGGTGTGAATTCTCAGCAAGATAATATGGCGGCATCCGGTGCAGCCCCTGCACGCAAAGTCGCAGGCACACGCCAGCGCAAACTTGCCTGGAAGCTCACCACAGACAAGAACACTGCATCAACCAGCACCGGCGGCCAAAAGCGGAAGCGCCCAGAACAGGCACTGGATAACGCCACGCCGACAACAGCCAAACAGCCAAAGGCGGCCAACAGCACAGCACGCTGCTGTTCAAATGCCGTCACCCTTTCTGATGACGAGGACGACACTCAGGCTCAGCGAGACACAAGCGGTAAGCCCAATATCCTATCTTGTCACGCATGGCACGTGATTATCTCGCAATTCAGGGCTCCTCTACTCCTTCTGAGCGGTCTTTCTCCCAAGGAGGCTTGACAGTAACACTTTTACACAACAGTTTACACCCTGACACTGTGGAGGCATTACAACTCTTGAAGGATAGCTACTCATCTGGAGATTTGACTGCTGCAGCTGAAGCTTTACACTGGGAGCCTAAATCTTGGACTACCAATGTTGTCTAGTATATTAACAATGGAATTTTCATATATCTCAAATAGTCATCTTGAGGTTCAGGGTCCGAACTAGTTCTGAACCTGAACCGAACCTACAAGAACTGGTTGAGCTAGGTTCAGTTCAGGTTCAGTTCAGTTCAGACTTGCCGACAGTAGGTTCGGGTTCAGGTTCGGCAGAAAGTATCCCTGAACTGGACCGAACTGAACTTTGGCAGCCCTAGACAAGACGACAAGACGAGACAATCAAGGGGATGACAAGACAAAGGGACAACACTACAGGATAATGCATCAATCACGCCAGAAAGTATCCATCACGCCAGAAAAGTGTTGTATCATGCCCAAAAAGCCCACGTCTGACCGACAGCAGTCCAACACCGCCCACTTGTGCCCTACCAACCCAAAACGGATTCGTCACGCCCGAAAGACTAGCATCACTTGAAGAGCATCTGTCACAGGGTGAAAAGCCCATACCCAACCAACTGCATACACGACACCTATACGACACCCAAAAAGCCATGCCCGACCTCGAATATGGCCTGCCCTACTGCATGCACATGCCTCCATGATGCCCGAAATGCGTTTGTCAAGTCCAAACAGCGTCCATCAGGCCTAAAAGCCCGCACCTAGTACCGCGAAATCCATCAAAACATGTTTGTCACCCAAAAACCGTCCCTCACACTTGAGAAGCCGCACTCAACCTTCACACTGACGGTCATTTTACTTACAGCAGGTCGCATGCTCAAGCCGCCACCCAGCACAAGAGTGGTGACATGATGCGACTCCGTTTGTATCTTGCCTGCCACTCGTCTCTCAGTTTGCTGCGTTGTTCGTCACATTATACTCCATACCCCTCACCTGAATACTCTCGTTTTTCGTTGTTATTCTTCTGATATCCTATGATACCCCACTTAATACTGCAATATAATTCAGAATTCTGCACTATAAGGCCAGATTCCAGAGGGGACCAAGTTTATATACATAGTTGACCAAATAGGTTGGATTCTGCCGAATTGTGCAGAATTCATGCAGAATCCTGTATGGTGGATTTTCCTGATGACGGCTCCTGAACCCTGGAATCTTTCATCAGGGAACCGATGAGAGTTTGATAACATCACTCCCTGTGCTTTTAAAGCTTCAAACACTAACTAATTAAGTAAAAGTAGTCAAGCTTCAACCATTAATAAGTTAAAGGTGTGCTGAAGCTTTATTAAAGCTTCAAATGCCCTCTCATAACCAGCCTACTCAGTCCCTATTTGGTCTATCCATTTCCCCTTTTTTGTGTTTTGAGGCACCATTATTTGGGTTGGAGGTTCCCATAATTAGATAGTTATATCATTCGCTTTTTGACTACCAAAAGGGGAAATCATTGCCACCAGCACAGAAATAGATCATCACTAATGTCAAAACACCTAAAACATATCTAAATTAGGCCGCACTTTTCAACATCTGACATTCCCACGCTTTTTTCAAGCTATAGCAGCTCATTATTCCACCACACCTCATTGGTTCTTGTTCTAAAGTGTTAGCATAGACTATATGCATATAGTAGAACATAAACTACCGCTTTTCTGTGTTATTTTATCTGTAGAATACCCAAGCAATAGGCTGGGATGAGCTATTGAAAGTTTTTCAAACTCAGCCTGTGGCTGTGATGTGGCTGTCAACCACTACTCCCAGAATA